>VUQS01065262.1:0-14241 GCA_015108495.1 Heterochromis multidens | reverse complement strand
TGTGTTTGTATGTTTGACTGTTTATATGTGTGACTCCTCCCACTCGAGAATGTGGGTGTGGGGGTGTGTGTGTGTGTGTGTGTGTGTGTGTGTGTGTGTGTGTGTGTGTGTGTGTGTGTGTGTGTGTGTGTGTGTGTCTTGACAGGGACAGGTGCCTACTGAGTAGCTGGGTGGAGTGACTGCTGTTCTCGGATTGGATAATTGGATGGACAGCAACCTTTTAACCGTCAGATGACAGCTGTCTCGCCTCCCTCCTCCTCTCCACCAACCCCAACAACCAGCGTGTGCTTTGACAATAGTTTTCTGTGTTCCTGATATAATTCTGTTCCGAAAAGTGTTAGTAAGTGAGCTAAATTGTGTGCTTAGTAGGCGTTTTTGCAAGCCACAAGCCTTTTATAAATAATCCTGTAAATAGATTTGTGAAATGTCATACACTGTATATATAGAGCACTGCAGCAGGTAATTAGCAGTGAGAAGCCATTTTTTGTTCGAACATTTTTCTCATGTTTATTGGTTAGGAGATTAGGTCAGAGAACTGTCTTTTGTTTGCTTTTTATTTTCGGTTAGAGAAGTAGAGGGAACATTAGAGACCTTTGTTTGTTGTTTTGGGCACTGCTCACTGCCGAAGCAAATAAACTGCTGCTCAGCATTATCAATCGTCCTGTGTTGCTGGCTTTCTTGGGAGTGGTTGGAGTGGGGAGTCGCACTTCATGTTGCGCCCTGGCTTCTCCTAGGGCCGAGGACGTACCATGAAATCCACCCAGCTACTCAGTAGGCACCTGTCTCTGTCAAGACACACACATACACACACAGCCCTGGGAGGGAGGAGAGTGTCAAACCCACACCCACATTCTCAAGTGGGAGGAGTCACACATATAAACAGTCAAACATACAAACACACATATGACCCACATGATCTTGGGTCATAACAGTATGCCTGTCTGTATTTTGTGTGTGTGTGTGTGTGTGTGTGTGTGTGTGTGTGTGTGAGTGAGAGAGAGAGAGTGGGAGAGAAAGAGATAAAGGCAAAACATGATCCCTGAGGCACCTAATACCACAAAGATGGTTTTTGTATACATTGCTAGCTGTTTCCGTCAATGGTGATAGTGTCACAACTGTGTGAGGCCCAATTTAGATTACACTATATGAGCCTGCATCGGCCCAACAACGATGATAGTGTGCACTGTTGCCTTAGAGTACATTTGGCAATACTATGCAATGTCAGTTTATAGAGTATGATCAAATCCTGCTCAATAGATTTGCATGTCTAAAATGATGGCCATTTGTGACGTTCCACTTTACCAGTTTTAATGAGAAAGAAATAGTTTTTTTAACTGCTAAAGTTTAATGCAGTCCAACACAACAGCTCTTCAAGAAAACATGTCACTATACAAGTTTTTCACCCTAGTTCTACCAATTTGCAACATAATTGTGAAATGTATTTTCATTTTATATTCGTTGTACTGTCACATTACTCTTGGTAGCGAACAGCACTCAAAATTTACACACAAAGTACAAACAAAAGCAGAAAAAAGACACATCTGCAGTAGTGCTGTAGGCCCTGAGGAGCACTCAAGTTTTTTTTACCTATTTACAGCATTCCATTTAAGATGAGAAGTTACAGAAAATGATTTTCTGACCTTAAAATGGTGATCATCACATTAATTTGATATTTGTTGTAGTACTGGATGAAATAAATTATCTCCCAAAGGCTTATGACAGACTAACAAATTGCTAGAATGAAAAACATGTTTTCTGATATCTACAAAAAGAAAGTACAAAATACCTCACACTATAAAGTCAAGAAAGCACAATTAGAACCACTGCACTAATTAATCTCCTTGATTTATGTGGTTGTTAAAAATGTTTGTACTTTTTTAAATCGATGAGTTAATGTACCAAAATGTAATACAATCATCATTTATGTGTAAGAAACTCCTGACATGAAAATTTTTTCAGAGTTTAATGACCTTTGAATGTAATTACAAATCTACTCAAAAAATGCTTCCTTATTGTTTTGGGCCATTGTTTGGTCGAATGATTTAATACATCTCATGCCTTTGATTAAATACTTACTACTACTTTACTTTACTAACTACTTTACATAAAATACAGTGAAGCTCATTTTTTTATCTCTTTGAAGTTGTATTACTCATCAATTCCCCTGTTCATTCAGTCACTCCCCGTCTTTCTCTCTCTCCCCCGTCTCTCTTTTTACATCTTGCCTAGAGGCAGGTATTAATTGAAGAGCCCTTGTTATAATTGGTTCTAATTGTTAATCACACAGCCTTATTACAGAGAAGTCTAATTATAATTACAGATGATCATTAGCTGAGGTCCTGCCATTAATTAAACATTGTGACCTTGATAATTACTGTAGGCATACATGTATTCTGTGTACCAGTGATTTACTCCAATGAGGAATTTTCCAAAGACAGATTTTTTATTATTTTTATTTATTTTTTGGGGCACTTTTTGTTGGCACTGTGGAGGTGCTGGGTTCGACTCCACCATCTGGCCGGGACCTCCCTGTGTTTGCATGGGTTCTCTCCAGGTACTCTGGCTTCCTCCCACAATCCAAAGACATGCAGTTAGAGGGATTAGGTTAAAGCTGCCCATAGGTGTGAATGGTTGTCTGTCTCGCTGTGTTAGCCCTGCAACAGATTGAAGGGATCGAACCACCAACCTTCTGATTAGCAGATGACCTGCTCTACCTCCTGAGCTACAGCCACCCAATAAGCTTACAGCACCTGTTATTCCCAGGGGGTCTCCCATTCAAGTACTAACAAGGCCCGACCCTGCTTAGCTGCAGGCATGCTCAGGGTGATATGGCCATAAGCTCCACCCCCCACCCCACCCCACCCCTCCACCCCCCGTGACCCTAAATTGGATAAGTGGAAGAGAATGGATGGATGGATTTTTATACCCCAAGCAAATGACAAATATTGCTAACTCTGCAGTTGTATTTTATGTTTAACAAGAATTAGCTGTGGATGGATGAATGATGGGTTATAAACTAAATGAGGGCTGGCACCAGAAGGTGGTTATGCTTGAGTTGGGAGATATAGAATGGAAAGAAAAAAATGCATGCCACAAGCTTTATTTGTCAGGCTAATGAACATGATAAGGCTTTGTCACCCCACTGTGCACACACGTGCAGTACAGTGAACTGCTGAAGCAGATTATGACAGTCACAGCCATTGTTGTCTACACAAAGACAGAGCACTGCCAAAGTAATCACTATACACTGACTCCCAGTATCTCCTGTTTTTTGAAGCCCAGATATATTAGATCTGCAAACAGATCTGAGAACAGTGTACATGGGTGAATGTATGTAGTGTAATAATGTGCAACCTGGGTATAAAACATGAGTGTAATCACTGGATGTCATCCATTGGTTTTGGACTCCACATTTTGAAGTTTTAACATTTGTGTTTTGGCCACTGCCATGTTGGTTTTTTGGAGCCAGAAGTGTCCATATTTGAATGAAAGGTTGGAGTGCTGAGGTATCTGCTAAAGCTAGCTACCTTGGTTAGCAGCTGCATCCATAAACTATGTAAGTTCAATGCACAGACAGGCATATCTGCTAACAATTTAACTCATTAAACTGAAGCACAAACTTCTTGGATGGTCTGTATCACACAGCAAAGCACAATTCTGTTCAGATAATGTGTTAAAAATGCTCAAAAGGCACCAACAGCACACACAATAAAGAGGTCCAGTTTAATGATTCAAAGTACACACAGATTTGATTGACCAATTGTGACAGGTCACAAACTAAACTAGAGTTTAATTTCCAGATCATTTGTCTAAGTTATCCCATCCATTGTTTGTACCAGGCTGTAAATCGCTTTTTTAATTCTGTAAAGATGGCTATGGGAGTCTTTGGGGACTGACCCCTTTTTGGAGCTAACTTGTTGTGACACCTAGAGAAGCTGCAGTTTTTATCACTTCACATTGCCTTTATTATTCAGCTGCAGAGGTTGCCCCTTGCTTGTTACACATAGTGTCTTATGTGATTCCACTGAGAGATATTGGTCCACACCCAAATTTTAAAAATTTCACGACTATAAAGTTGTCTTGCAAGATTGTGACATTGTGTTCACAAAAAAAGAAAGGCATAAAACACCTGACAAAGTACTTAAAACAAGCTTTGTGGTAGTTCCTGCAACAGTAGTTGTGTCTAGGACCAAAAGTTGCCATGATGACACAAGCACACTCATATGCACACAGACTCACAAGGTAAAAACAATGTCAGCCACTGCATTGTCTGCTAATAATTCAAGTTTAAAATGCTATTATCCTATTTAGCACCAGACACTTAGCAGCCACTTTTGGGATATTAGTTCTTTTGGAAATGTTTGCAAAAAACACTATCAGATGGTTCTTTATCAGGACATCCAGTTTAGCAACCTGATTGTGGTGTATAATAAAGCGCTCATTTTAGGGGAAATAATTCACAAAGTTATCTGGCACTGCCACCAGGTGGCAACACTGTGTGACACAGCAGTTCATTTCCTCTGTATGTAAAGAATTTCAATATACCTAACTGTAACTAATGTGTCCCTCCCTTTTCTCTCTCACCCTGCAGGCACTTCCTCTTTAAAACAGGTACAGGCACTACCCCCCTCTTCTCCACAGCTACTCCTGGCTACACTATGGCAACAGGCTCAGTGTACTCCCCTCCCACCAGGCCATTGCCTAGGAATACTCTGTCCCGCTCAGCCTTCAAGTTCAAGAAATCCTCCAAGTACTGCTCATGGAGGTAAAATGAATTTTTCATCGTATTGCTCATCAGTAAGAAAGAGTCAGTACCTGGAAGCACACGCCTGTACTTAAGGGGATTTTTGCACATCATTTATCAGGAGTCTGATAAGACGTTGCCAAACAAGCCACTACTGGGCCGTTTTGGCTACATGAATATGTGCTTCAGATTCCACTATGTAGGTTGAGTGATATAAAAACACACTACACTTAGCATCCTGTCTCTGTCAAGAACTCTTCCAGGACTGTTCTTTCTCAGAAGAACAGAGAGCACAGAGAGAGGCAGTTCTCTCAAATCCCCACATTTGTGATATCCATGTATTTGATGGGGATATAATGTAACACTGATATTGATTAATGCTTGATCAATATTGTGAAATTCATGCCATTATTGCACAGTGGGAAAAAGAATCAGCATCAGAATTTTATATGATGTTCAACTGACACTGTGCTCAACATTTACAAACTTGTTTACAGATGATATTCTTTTAAACTATGTCTTTTTGCCTTTTTGCCTTTTCCCACTCAACTTACTTTCCTTTCTCCTAAGTGTTACTTTAATCTTCTGCCTTCTTACTTTCTTTTCCATTCAATATTTCTTTGAGATGCTGACTATTGCAACTATATCTAACCTCTTGATAGCCACAGTCCAAACAAAACATTTGCAATGTTTGCTATAATATATGAATATAATGTCATATTCCAACTCATCTCACTTTTTCATTTTCACTTTTTTTTTTGTACCTGCCCAGTAATGTAGAGAATCTGCTATTTGCATGTATTAGAGAAGAAAAAAGTTTGTAAGCACACACATTATTATATGTGAAGTGAAATGCATGTAAAATGTAAAAACAATGTAAAATGCATGACAGTCATGAATTTATTATTGTTATTCACAGAAATAGATAAGAACTTGATAAGCACCCCTTCAACACTGTAGAGTTACAAGCTTCAGTAAAGTAAATGTTTATTTAAATATGATTTAAGAAAATCAAAATCAAAAATATAACTCTTAACTTTGTCATGTGTGCCACAATGTAGAAGTAACCATCTTGAATTATTAATCATTGCGCAACTCATAAATCCCTAGAGCGCACCTGCTGTGTATCACTATATACAGCTGCCTTTTCAGCTAATTACTGTTGTTGGTGGATGATGGAGAGGTCTCAGAAACTGTCCTGTGACTATGTACTAGCACTGTACACACACTCACACGCACACAGTCGTGTCTTGCTATCTTTGTGAGGACATCTCATTGACATAATGCTTTCCCTAGCCCCTTACCCTAACCCTAACCATCAAAAATGAATGCCTAACCCTAACCCTTAGCCTAAACCTAACCATAACCTAATTGTAACCCTGACACTAAAAGCACATTTTGAGCCTCAAAAATGCCTTTAACCTTGTGAGGACCGGCAAAAACGTCCTCACAACGACGAAATGTCCCCACAAGTATAGTAGCATGCCAATTTTCGGTCCTCACAAAGATCTAAAGACGTGTACACACACACACACACACACACACACACAAACAGACAAAACAAAACAATCTTGCTATGACGTGCACACATTACATCAAACAGTAGATTTTGCAGGTTTGATTTATGTTTGACAGTCGACTGAATCTTTGAAAGTAATTGAATCTATAAAAGCAACAGCCAGCTGCCATCTAGCTGGCTGTAATGGGCTGTCCACTGATTGACATTTGACAGAGTGGTAGAAACATTAGAGGATTACCTTCACATCCAGAGCCTGAAATGTCTACTGGCAACCAACTGTTAGCTACAAAGCTGGGACAGGGATTAAGACTTCAAGAGCTACTAAACAGAGAATCCATGAATACATTTATGTGTGGAGGCTTCAAACTTCAAGGATTACCCTAGATAGAAAAGCAATTTCTGCAGCAGCAAGAGAATAGTTGACTATTTTAATTGTTTGTCTGTCATAGGTTGTTGGCTTATTATAAGCATGCTTGATAACAGTTTTATCTCCTTTTATCTCCCCTTTTGTACAATGTTACAGGAAATATTTCTGCAAGTTTCTCACAATCAGAAACACTTATATTAGATAAGATATTAGTTCGCTCAAAACATAGTGATGTAGACCACATTTATTTTTTAAAATAAATTAATGTATTTTAAGGATGTGGCATGAGTTTTTTTGTAAGAATGGATTAGTGGTCACACAGGGCTTTAAGCTGTATTTAACATATATATTTTTGCAGAAGACATCGCAAAATAAAATAAAATCCCCAATAAGATGGCGAGACTTGTATTTAAAATAGAGTTGTGGTTTCAAAATTACTCCAGAAGAAGGTGACATTAATGTTACAATCTTTTTTTTTTTCTTTCTTTTTTTGTCAGGTGTACAGCTCTCAGTGCTGTAGGTCTATCTGTACTGCTCTCTGTCATGCTCTGTTACTGCATTGGTAAGACCACACACACACATATGCACACATTAGTCTGAAAAGTTAGTTTGGCCAGGCACTGAATGACAAATGAAACTTTGTATTTGTGCTTCCTTTGTTCTTTGTTAATCCCTGCTCATCTCTTCTTCAATCTTGCTCAGCATCCTTCACTCTCTACTCTCTTGATATTAGCCGTCCTTATGCTGGTGTTGCATGTGAGTTTTCCCTCTGTGGTATTAGCCCATCTGATAACCAGGAAAATCAGTTCAGGATATTGTCCAAAGATTTTCTTTCTCATATATAGCACAAAACAGGAAACAGGAGTCCACTTCAGATGCTTAAAAAAAAGCTGTGTCTTGTGCATAAAATATCCCCTCTTCTGTGTACTGAGTAGACTGAGTCTGGGCTGTGCTAATGTGTAAAATTGTAATTGTTTGACTACACAAGAGCTTACCACTAAGAAGTTATTAAATTCACACTTGCTGGATGCATGTGCCTTAAGTCTAATACCAAGAGGCAACACTTTGCATTTGCATAAAACTACTAAAGATGGTCCCCTGGTGTCTTTGAGAGCATTTTCTACCCTGACAAGAGTAAAGTTTAGAATATGCAGCATTTGTAAACATTCAAATTTTCAGTTTTCACATATGCTATGAAAATTTGAATTAAAATCTTGAGAATAAACTTAACATATTTGTGATTGTAGGCTTTAATCCAAAAGAAAAGCAAACCAGTATTAGGCTGCAAAAGCCCACAGGACACCTCACATTTACAGCTGTGGTCATAAAAAGCCCTTCTGCACAACTTTAAAACTGTCAAGGCAGTTTACTCCTTGTTCGATTGTGTGCAAGAAGGAAGGACAGGAAAAAAAGAGTCAGAGGGGAGGCTTGTTTCAAGCTTGGCTTATTTTGTGTGTGTGTATCTTCTCATGGATTTTTCTTTTTTAATTCAATGCAACTGTTCACAGCTTCTTTGGATGTTATGATTGACGTACATAGACATGCACACGCAAAACTGTCTGACAGACTGAAACACATAAAAATACCCACACAGATATTCATTAGAGGTACACAGGAGTACACACATATAAAGGCAAACACATGCACACACAAACAAAAATATACATCAAGGTGCACAAGCACACATGTTTTGATTGGCACATACATATACCCCAGACACACACAGTACCTCTGGCCTTGACAAACTGACATAATGACAACATATGATCCATTTCTGTTCTTGGCTGTGTTGATATATGTATGTGTCAATTACTGTGAGTGCATGTTTATGTGCACATTTTTTGTGTATGTGCGTATTTGTTGTATTTGTGTGTGTGTGTGTGTATGAGTGCTTGTGCATTTTTACTTAGGTCTTTGTTGCAAGGTGTATGTGGCTAAAGTTTGAAAAATATATAGATGTTTTGTTTTTTAAGCGCCTTGAGGCGACTTTTGTTGTGATTTGGCGCTATATAAATAAAATTGAATTGAATTGAATTGAAAGTTTTACTTTTGTTTTTAATTTTAAATTTGCCCTAAGGAACTCTTCATCAGTATGTAATGCAGCAAAGGGGAAAGGAGAAAAGTGAACAGACTAGAAATAATTGAAAAGGAATTAAATCATTTCACACTATAATTTATTACAGCTGTACTCTAAATACAGTAGCACAGATAATGACAGATACAAGAGTTAAAGATACATCTCTTTGGGTGGAAAACCACAGAATTATCAAAAAATTTAACACACACAAACACACAAGCCAATATGTAAAATTTGCTAATGTTGCAAACAAGAGCATGTCTGAAAGAGGATATAGAAACATTTATAGAAACAAAGGAAAGCTTTGCATTCTTGCAAGTGTCCAGCAACTCCATGGCCTTGGTCAGACTGGCAGCTCTTTGTACTTCCTTTTTAATACTGTTAGATCATTGTCAATGCCCATTTTTAATAAACAGTCAGCATGCAAACAAACTGATTAGCTGCTGTATGCCTGCACCTGTAGCAACACAGATACAAATGTAAATGTAGAAAAGTGATTCGTTGCAAGTTTACATTTTTTTCATTTTTTTAAGTCAAAGGTAGAAACAACACAAAAGCACATCTTTACAGTTCCATGATCTTTTACTCTTGAAAAAAAGTAATTTCTTTCCTAGTTGTTTGGCTGTGCTTTCAGTGTCATATCTCTCTGTGCACATCAATGGCTTCACAATGAGGGAAATATTTGGATAGTTTTATAGTAACAATGTACATATTGAAAGTTTTACATCCCAATATCTATATCTTATGCATACCCAAATATAGACTTTTTTTATTAAGCAAGGGCTTAATGATATAATTAATTACAAAAGAGGTTGTGTTCAAAAGCTTTGCACACTGACATTGATATTTTCATTAGTTGTGGTTGATTATAGCCTTGCTTTGAATTTGAGCTACAACCAGACAGAGCACTCAAACAGCGACCCATTTTTCCTTTTTTAATTATTGCTTTCTACAGATTGAAACTGCAGTATAGTTAAGAATACAGATATGTCTTAAAAATGTCAGATCATTATTTGACTATAATTTGAATTAAGTAACAAAACATTTTCAAATTGTTAAACCATGTGATTTATATGTCAGAGTGAATCCACCAACAGAGCACAGACACTGTGGTCATCGTTTTTTTATTGTCAGATATTGACTCTTTTAGGGGTGTGTGGTTAGGGCTTGGGTTCTGGTCCTAAGAGCATGCAAGATGAGACTGGAAGCGAGTGTGTAGCTGAGGGTGCCAAAAACTGTGACTAATGCATAATTTATGGTACCACGATTGTGTCCGTCTGCGTATGAATTTCCATACACATAGCGTAGAGAAAGGGGTTTTCACCCACCACAGATGTGCTTCCGTGCAGTCTTCTGAAATCCCAGCTGCATGGATCACACTCACGTCGATCAAATGCTGATTGGTTGACAAATGGATTGGAATGGGGAATGAAGCGACAGCGGAGTTCACCAGGAATGACAGAACTGTGAAAAAAACATCAAAGATAAAAAAATACAGTATGAAAAGCACAGACATTGGATGTTTCATTGTTTTTAAATACTCTGTTTCACTTCAGCTCTTTGTATGTTATACCTTCGCTGTACACTGCCTACATCGACAACAGATTCCCTCTGCGGGTAGATGGGCCGACAGCAAACTGCCAGCAGACTGCCAGTGCGCTACCCCTGCTGAACCATAATTTCCGCTTGACTGATGGGTGGGGCAGAATGGCTGAGCATGGAGCTGTTAGGCAAGGGCTAGTAGGCAGGAGTGGGTGGTAGGCAGGGCTCCGTTGTGATCTGAGACACGAGTCAGAAAGAAGAAACTTTGGTAAGAAATAAATGTCACATAAGATGAGAAAAAAACTCAACTTATGTATCATTGAACCAAGAAACTGGTGAGAAGTGGGTGTGAAGCCAGGGAAGATACAGTACTGTGAAAAAGTATTTGCCCCCTTGCTGATTTATTAATTTTTTGCATATTTGTCACACACGTTTCAGATCATCAAACAAATTTTAATATTAGATAACGACAACCCGAGTAAATACAAATTTCAGTTTTTAAATGATGAATCCCCCCCTTGTTAAATCATGAATTAACTGTGATTATCCACATTTTTTGGAAAACTGAGTTCAATTTCTCTAGCCACACCCAGTCCTGATTACTGCCAGATCTGTTGAATCAAGAAATCATTTACATAGAACCTGTCTCACAAAGTGAAGGAGGAGTGAAACGATCTCAAAAAGAAACATATCATGCTATGATCTAAAGAAACTTAAGAACAGGTGAGAAACAAAGTCACTGACCTCTGTCAGTCTGGAATGGCCTACAAAGCCATTTTTAAAACTTTGGGACACCAGGGAACCATGATGAGAGCCATTTATCCACTTGGAACAGTGATGAACCTTCCAAGGAGTGGCCGGCCTACCAAAATTACTCCAAGGGCACATTGACGACTCATCCAGGAGGTCACAAAAGAACCCGGAACAACATCAAAGAACTGTTGACAATTCAACAATACAAAACACCCTGTGCTTTTCACAGATGAGAGCAGGTTCACCCTAACCACCGTTGACAGATGTGAATAGGTATGGAGAAGCCATGGAGAATGTTATGCTGCCTGTAACATTGTTCAACATGACCTGTTTGGTGGTGGGTCAGTGATGGTCTGGGGAGGCATATCCATGGAGGGATGCATAGACCTCTACAGGCTAGGCAACGGCACCTTGACTGCCATTAGGTGTTAGGATGAAGTCCTTGGACCCATTGTCAGACCCTGTGCTGGTGCACTGGGTCCTGGGTTCCCTCTGGTGCCTGGCCTCATGTGGTGAGAATATACAGGCAGTTTCCGGAGGATGAAGGAATCGATACCATTTACTGGCCCCCACGCTGACCTAAATCCAATAGAACACCTCTGGGACATTATGTTTCCGACGCTGCCAGGGTGCACCTCAAACTGTCCAGAAGATCGGTGATTCTCTGGTCCAGATCTGGAAGGAGACCCCCTAGGACACCATTCGTCATCTCATTAGGAGCATGCCCTGACGTTGTCAGGCATGCATATAAGCATATGGGGGCCATACAAACTACTGCCATGTTGAGTTGCTGCAATGAAATTTCAGCAAAATGAACTAGCCTGCCACACCATTTTTTCACTTTTATTTTCAGAGTGTTTTTGAATTCAGTCCTCTGTAGGTTAATACTTTTAATTTCCATCAAACGATGTGGCATCCTTTCGTTCCTAACACATTACCCAGTCCATATCAGTATAGATATCCAGCATTATTTTTTTCCCCTTGAGATCTGATATGTTTTCTAAGTGTTCCTGTAATTTTTTTGAGCAGTGTATAAAATCCATGGGTTCTGCCTGACATACATTTTAATTCTTTCTGATTCTAGTTCCCACAGTAATAAATAAGATAAAATAATTCTCATGTTGCATTTATTTTGCATTTATGTTCTTGATTTGTCTGATCACTCACAGTTTAGTCCAGCTCAAGCCAAAATAATGAAATAAGGAGCCAGTTGGTCAGCATCTAGAAGTAGTAAAAGTGAAAAACAAGGTTCTGTAGATGAACCTGCAGGGGCTTGCCCTTCTGTAGCTCTCCACATGACTTCTCTCTGGGTCCCTCCTGGCTTGCAAGTCCTTCCTTGGCCATTGTTGCCCAGTCTGAACATCCTGTGGTGATCTACAGGTTAGCCCTCACAGTCAAAAACATCAGAAAATTCCACAATATGAAACTGCCAAGAAGGCCTGACCATGCACGTACTCTGGCCAAACAATAGAAACTGGATTTCAGAGCAGGACACAGTGATGAAGACTTAAGTGGACAAGGATAATAAGTAACATTTTTAAAAAAAATGTTATATATTGATTTTAATTTCATCTTTTCAGTTTATTGCTCGTTTTCTTAACGGATAGCTGAATGAGCGCTTTGGGAACACCCTGCCTCCTCTACTGTCCCATGCAATCCGCGCAGATGTGTCATCTCTTGTTCATACCTGCCCAGGTGGTTCTCAATATAGTCCTGCAACTCCAACACCTGTGCATCTGCAACTGTTGCTCCGGTCAGGAGAAGGGCACGCTCCTTCTCAAAGGAAACCGTCGTTGAGTCAGTGGTCTCCTTCAGCTGTTTTCTTATGTCACCACAGAATTCCTCACATAACTGCTCCAGTTTGTCCAGCTGCTGACGGTTTACATTTTCCACGGGCATTTTGAATGTAGCCACCTGACACTTTATTAGGAACACCTTGCTAGTACCAGGTTGGATCCCTGTTTGCCTTATGAGCTGCCTTAATTCTTTGTGGCATAGTTTAACCAGGTGGAAACATTCCTCTGAGATTTTGGTCCATATTGACATGACAGCATCACACAGTTGCTGCTGATTTGTCAGCTGCACATCCATTATACAAATCTGTTCCACCACATCCCAGAGGTGTTCTACTGGATTGAGATCTTCTAACTGTGGAGGCCATTTGAGTACAGTGAACTCATTGTCATGTTCAAGAAACCAGTTTGAGATGATCTGAGCTTTGTGACATGGTATGTTATCCTGCTGGAAGCAGCCATCAGAAGATGGGTACACTGTGGTCATACAGGGATGGAGATGATCTTAGCCTGAACCATTGATATAAGGCAGGATGCGCCCATGCTTTTATGTAGTTTATGCCAAATTCTGAACCTACCATCTGAATGTCGAAGCAGAAATCAAGACTAGTCAGACCAGGAACATTTTCTGTTGTCCAATTTTGGTGACCCTGTGTGAACTGTAGCCTTAGTTTCCTATTCTTAGCTGACAGGAGGGGCATCTGGTGGGGTCTTCTTCTGCTGTAGCCCATCTGCTTAAAGGTTTAACATGTTGTACATTCACAGATGCTCTTTTGCATATCTTGTTTGTTACAAGTGGTTATTTGAGTTACTGTTGCCTTCCTATCAGCTCAAAGCAATCTGGCCATTCTCCTCTGACCTCTGGCATCAACAAGACATTTTCACTCAGAGAACTGTCGCTCACTGGATATTTTCCCTTTTTCAGACCATTAACTGTAAACCTTAGAGATGGTTGTGTGGGAAAATCCCAGTAGATCAGCAGTTTCTGAAATGCCACCAATAGCCATGCCACATTCAAAGTCACTTAAATCACCTTTCTTCCCCATTCTGATGCTCAGTTTGAACTTCAGCAGGTCATCTTGACCATGTCAGAATGCCTAAATGCAGTTTAAATTAGTTTTTTCTTTTTTAGCCTGTCATGTCTGGTAGCTCTTGCAATCAGAATCTGGATCTGAGTGCACTGTTGTGCCAAACATATTTGCTTTTCCAAGATGAGCTCTATAGACTCTATAAGCTCCTCTTGTTTATGTTTTTTTTTCTGATTGTATTTATTTATTCATTTCTATTATTATTCTCAAGTGCATGTGTAATATGGCAATGCCAGAGTTGACAGGCAGGAATAAGGAAATAATAAGGAAAAACGGGGAGAGAATAGGTGAAAAGGTAAGAATAAGAGGACACAGCACAAGTGGAAAAGCACAATGTGTCTTCAACTGCTGCACCTGT
>VUQS01065256.1:0-11965 GCA_015108495.1 Heterochromis multidens | reverse complement strand
AGTTGAAGTTCAGACTTTCAGCTTTAATTCAGTGGGTTGAACAAAAAGATTGCATAAAAATGTGAGGAACTAAAGCATTTTTTTAACACAATCCCTTCATTTCAGGGGCTCAAAAGTAATTGGACAAATTAAATAACTGGAAATAAAATGTTCATTTCTAATACTTGGTTGAAAACCCTTTGGTGGCAATGACAGCCTGAAGTCTTGAACTCATGGACATCACCAGATGCTGGGTTTCCTCCTTTTTAATGCTATGCCAGGCCTTTACTGCAGCGGCTTTGAGTTGCTGTTTGTTTGTGGGCCTTTCTGTCCGAAGCTTAGTCTTCAACAAGTGAAATGCGTGCTCAATTGGGTTAAGATCAAGTGACTGACTTGGTCATTCAAGAATATTCCACTTCTTTGCTTTAATAAACTCCTGGGTTGCTTTGGCTGTATGTTTTGTCCATTGTCCATCTGTATTATGAAACGCCGCCCAATCAATTTGACTGCATTTAGCTGGATTTGAGCAGACAGTATGTCTCTGAACACCTCAGAATTCATTCGGCTGCTTCTGTCCTGTGTCACATCATCATGCTCCCCTCCCTGTGTTCCCCATCCTCTTGTGTCGAGTCTCCTGTGCTCAGTTATTCATGTGTCTCTCGTGTTCAGTCGTGTCCCCGTGTCTGTCTAGTCTGTGTCCTGTCTCCTGTTCCCCGTCCTCTGTCTCTCTCTGTGTCTGTCTTTCTCTGTCCCTCTCTGTGTCTGTCTTTCTCTGTCCCTCTCTGTGTCTGTCTCTCTCTGTCTCTCTGTCCCTCTCTGTGTCTGTCTCTCTCTGTCTGGTCTCCTGGTTAGTGTTATCCAGTGAAACTTGTGTCCTCTGTCAGTCTTGTCTCCATATTTGTTTATTCCCCATTCCCAGTGTCGAGTTCACGTGTTTTTGTCTGAGTCTCAGTGTGTGTTATGTTTCCTGTTTTACTTTGACAGTCCCTCGTCTCTTGTGCATTATGTTTAGTTTTGCTTCTTCTGTCTCGTTACTCCCTGAGTTAGTTCACCTGTGTTCCCTGGTGTTCTCCATCTCCCTGATTACCTCATGTGTGTATTTAAACCCTCAGTTTTCCTTAGTTCCTTGTCATGTCGTTGTCATCTTTCTCCCCAGCTGTTTGTGCTGTCTCCGCGGTTCCTAGTGTTTCCAGGTGTTTCCTAGTGTTTCCAGGTATTCCTAGTTCTCAGTTCTGTTCATGCCTAGTTGTTACTTTCCTTGGTTCCTGAACTTCAGCAATAATGCTGCAATTTAAGTTTAGTCTCGTCTCCGAGTCCTGCAAGCACACAGTGCCTTACGACAGATATATCCCTCACAAATGCAGCATGTGGCTATGTAACGTTTCATATTACAGTACCTATCAATTTTAAATAATTAGTTAGAATTTGTTGAAAATAAGACTATATCTTTGTGACCCTCTCCAATAATCTTAGAGTTGAGCTGGCAGATTGGCAGAGACGTTTGAAAGTACTGACTTTTTTTGTGAATGTTCAACAGTGAAATACAGAGTACAGCAGTCTTATTGTTTAAATATATACAGTACTTAATATGATCTAATATGAGATAAGTATAACATACATTGATCTAAGTTGTCCAAGCTGAATTGTCAAACAGAAGGCATTGATAAATGGGTCAAGGCTAGAATAGAGACAGAGGAGTGGTAAATAATATATTATCTTAGGAGGGCTTGTTTGTTTTTACGTGTCCTTTGTTAACTGCTGGGGGTTATAATTTAATCATAAATGGATGGAGAAAGAGAGACAAAAGCAGCTCAAGAAAAAGACTATGGTAAGCAGACCCTATTATATCCATTAGGACAATAGCTCTGAAATCACACTGTGTATACTTTTCAGGTTCTATTATAGTAAGAGAACCCTTGGTTGTTGTTAATGAAGTAAAAGAAATGGGCATAATTCTTCCTGTTACCATGATAATTAATAAACCTGACAAACCATTTGTGCTGATTCATTATGAGTTGGAATGAAAGCCAGAACACAGCACAGGTGCTTTCATTGACCTGCCTGTGTTTCTGTTGCCAGACAACTGTTTGGCCAATGCAACTACGACTTCACTGAGACTGACAAGCTGCTAACAAGCCAAAAATGATAAAACAGGTATGGATATGGATTTCATGGAAATGTATGAAATAGTCCATGTTTCAATATTTTTTCGTTACACACAGCATGACTTTCAAATAGCCGTATTTCATTGTGAGGCATCTTTTATGTCTGCACCATGATTTTGACTTTCCCTGGAGTAGCCTTTATATTTTCCTATAAATGCTTTAAATGTTGCCATTGAAGTCAATGTTCAAGACCTAATTTTAATAATGATACAGTTGCTTTGGAATACGAGGAATTATATGTGAGGTGGCAGAAACAGCAAGAAAATATCGCCTATACTGATGGGATGCAAGAAAAGTTATGACAGCTTTGGTAGGAAGAGAAACAAAGTGTGAATTTTAACACTGGCAGTAATTGAAAGTAGTGTGTATTGTGGAGCTGTAGTGCTGCCCATTGACAAGCGCCTGGCAGCAGAGCATCAAGGAGAGACTCCTGACAGGCTCTGAACAAATATCTCCCCAGCAGAGCATAGCGAAAACAAAGGACTGCTGGTGTTTTGATGCTTTGCTGATACTGTTGCAGAAACTTCATAAAATGAAAGTTGACCAGGATGCAGACAGCCGAAGAGCACCTAACTAAAAAAGCTAACCAAAAACTGAGGTATGAAAACAAAGATATAAGCCCATGAATGATTATACTCTTATTTCAATTGACAAGTAAACAGAGCTAAACATTTACATTCTGGAGGATAAATGCCACTTTCCATTCCCAGTCAGTGACATGAAAACAGCGGCTTGTTTTTCACGTCATATCATCTTGTTTTGCCTGAGGATGAAGGGACAACATTCAAAGGGAGATGAAGAGGTGGATACAGAGACGGGGTGTTTGATTTTCTATGTTAAATTATACATTAACCAAAGTCTCTTAGACCAGACATTTCAAATAGACAAATGAGTCCAATATCCATAGCAATTATGGGGATGTTGTAGTGATTGTGTCTACAGCGATTCCCCGTGTGCTCTGAGGGGAAACTAGTTAGTCACACTAAGAATCACACTGGAATCAAATCGAGGCAAATGTACATGACAGAAAGTTTCAGCTCCTTGTTTGCACTGCAGCTACATAAATAAAAATGACATGCAGGTAATTTGGATTAAAAACGCTTACTCGATAACTAGCCTGACCTAAATAATTCAAAGAGTGCAACTAATATGAAAACTCTGGAGCTATCTGAACTAATCCAACAGTTAAATACAAAAAGACACATTTTCACATGCTCATTTCTAAACAGAATTCTGACATACTGGTATATATATTAAATTTGAATTCAAATCTATTCAGAGAACAGGCAGAAAGGAGTTTAAAGCTTCCTCAATAACCAACGAAAAATGAGGGGTCCCCCCCACCCTCCATCCCCAACAACAGAAGCCTAAGAGAAAAGAAAAATCCCCCAAATTTTATTTTTCTTCTTCTACCTTAAGCATGTCCACCAGTTTCATTTCAGCTCAGTACGAGAATCTATGTCTTGATGTCAATTATGGCCGCATTACTTTCTCTCCTTTGCTCTCCATGTCACTGTGTGTAAGCCCCTCCCCCTACAGCCCGGGGAAACACCGGTAATGTCAAAACAACTTTTAGCCAAAAATATAAGAATTGCTCATTCGAACGCCTAGAAACTTAACACTGTACCTCCTTGCATTCCCAAGAATACATTCACCAAGTGTGAAATCGATTGGACTGATTGTTGTCAAGAAAAGCAAAGAACAAACACATGCAGACAGAGATTCCTTCCTTTATCTTTTGATACTTAAGTCACAAATTCTGAAGATACAGTATGTTGGCTTTCCCATATAAAACAAGCAGTGTTTCTACAAGATTTGGTGGCACAGAGAGGCAACTGGCAAGAGAGCATAAAGATAGCATAAGCTAATGAAATTTAACATGAATTTGGGTGACAAAGTTCTACATGGTTTCCTTTTTAATGTTGAAATTGCGTCTCATGTGTAGGATGGTGCTCTTTGGGAGGTGTCTGATGGAATCTGCATGATGACAAGATGAAAGTCAACACACGAGACAGAAAGAGAGAGAAAAAGATTAGCTCTGCTAACAGCTTTAAATCCCTGTGGGGTTACCCTGTGTAAGTGACTGTCCAGAGGTTTTAATAATGAAACTGACAGCGAGAATAATAATTGGCTATACCATTAGATTTTTCCAATCAGGAGAAAGATCAACAATTCCCACAGAGGAATGTACATCTTGTAATTTTAATCCTCATAATGAGAAAGAATCACCCTGCAATCATTTAAGTTGTACAGACTGTCCTCTTGAGAACAAGACAAATACCATGGGGGTGTAATTATCCCATGCCATTAAAGATTGTCAGTGAGGCAAATATTATATTGTTGTTCAGAATTTTTCCATAAATTTGTAATCAGTAAATGATGTCTCGGAGTGAAGGTGCCAAAAGCTTGTTGGCAACTTGAAATTTGTTGTGATGGCAATATGGTGGCTTGCACAGTGAGGCAAAAAACAATGATGGAGTAGAGGATCTGTAAATTAAATTTGCTGAAGATCTACATCTGGAATCTTGAAATATATTTTACATTCAAAATAAAATAAATTTACGGGAAGAGAAATGCAAATATACACATGGGAATCATATAAAGCATAGCAAATGGGACAAAAGAAATATGAGAAAAAGCTTAAAAAATGTACTTGAAAAGGTAAAAAAGAAGTGAAAACCTCAAAGTGAAATGAAGCGAAGAATACAATTCCATATGTCCAAGAGCTGCTAAAAAGACTCAAATAAGAAATGGTGAGAAAATTGATTTATTTCTAAATTAAAAGACACACACAATATACTTCAACAGATGGTGCCAGGTTGCTTGGACCACTGCTGATTTTTATTGAGAAGGGAAGACATGAGGCAGATGTTGAGAGGCCTGTGTGTGCACGTGCGTATAGTTGTGCCTCTGAATACATGAAGAGTGTGCAGGATTTGGCTAGATGGGTGTGTGTAGACATGGGTGTATGTATTAACTGGTGGGCACTTTGGCAGCAGTGCTAAATTTCTACATTGAAATGCCTCACCCCTGCCTGTCCATAAACCTGCCATTGCTAATTAAGGCGTGACTTTCTTTTCTTCTTTTCCTCACGCCCTCTTTCTCTAAATCATACCATTTAATGACCAAAGCTTTCCTTTATTCTGTCACAATGCTAGCAATACATGTTTTCTATTAGGCGAGTGGAAAGGTTCTGTGTTTCACTGACAGAGATCCAGATGGTAATTAAGAAAGTTAATGAAACTGCTGCTCACTAAATCATCTGTCATATCGCACAATCCATTTAAAAACAGCCATCACTCTAAAAAGAGCTTATTTGAAGGAAAACATTGAGACAGGTGTGCATAGACTGCAGTGGAAAGATTCACTCAAAATGTGGGTTGGTAATGTGCCTACTTACCCTAGCAAGTTAACAGTCTCTTGAGATATTGTCCTGCTCTTCCTAAACACAAATACAGTTGTTTCCACCCCCTTGAGGAAGGAATAGTGAATTCTGAACCTGTCTCTTCCTGTCTCTAATACGGTTTATGTTCCACCTCCCTGCAGCTATTTTCCCTAAATCGTACACACAGTGAAGTGGAAGGATGCCAACACAGGGAGAACAAGGATTTTCGCTTTTATTTTCTAGCCAAAATAGAACTTTCAGAGTGTGCTTGTGTATTATTCACCATTTACTCCATCTCATTTCTTCAGACGAATTGCTACTAGAGAAATAAATTCCCAGAGGAAAAACTCCACCTTTGACCATACAATCACAGCTTCCCACAGAACATAGGAGAAAGAGCTGTGAATCCACACTATCTGTTGTTTAACAAATGAGTGCCTGGGTTCCAGTGGATTTATGTGAGTCCTGGGCTTATACTGTTGTAGGATGGTCACGGTAAATCTGCTATTTTTGTCAAGGTGTGAAATGTATTCCACTGTTAAATCACACACAGGGGCCTTTCTGAGACAGTGTACCACACACACACACACACACACATACATAGACACACTTTCCTGCACACAATCTCAAGCTCCTGCAGAACTTTTACGTGCTTCATTAAATTGTTTCTACTAGTACAAACCCACTTTGATGGCCTCATGGGTAGTTGGCTAAGACAAAGAAAGCACAAGAAATGGAAAGAGAGATGGATTTCCACATGGCCTTGATTCGTTAGTAGAGATAATCACATAAACAGTCTTTTGCATGACTGCCAAAGCCTGTTAGGATGTTGATTTGAAGAAAAAAAAATGAATACCACAAGGTATAGAAATATTTCATTTAAGGGCATACAACTTTTATATATTCTTCTTTTGGTCTTTTGATAAGGTCTTTGTGGCTTCAGCTAATGACAAGAAGAAAAATATATAAAGTTTGAAAGTCAGACATCTAATGCCTAATTCTTTTCCCATTTTGTTCCCCTCTTCCATTTTGTAGTGTGTTGATCCCCAAGTAATGGTCAATACCAGCTTCCAGTGTCTACCTGGAGGCATATGAGAGAAATAATACATGGCTACAGTCTCCTCTAATACATAAAAATAGCCTTACAGAGTCTCTGTTATTGTTGGCATGATGCTGGAGGTAACTACAAGGAGGAGAAATACGATTCAGCAGATCAGGTTTAAATGATATACTATACACGTTTTGTAATTAACATTTTATATAAAACAGAAAAAAATTATTATGAGTAATGCCCTAGAGATCACTCAGTGAGAAACTAATAGGATTTTTTTTAATAGCTCCTTGCAAATAGCTATGATATATTCGCTTGGATGAGGAACTTGGTTGATTCGTGTGGCATATTTACAGTTCACGTAAGTTTGGCCAAAACTAAAAATAAACTCAAGCTCAGAAAAAAGAATCAAAACTGGAGAAAAATGAAAAATGACTGTGAAACTCCAACTAAAGGTAACTGGGGAATGGTTCTGCATCAGGCTATACCCCATTTAAGTTAGGCCTCTGGCAGCATTGCCACTGTGGCCTACTTGCCACCATTGTTTGACACTGCAAGTGACTGCACAGAGAGGAGCTGCAGCTCCTGCTATATAGACAGCACCCCCTCTCACTCCTGGAAATAACAATTAATTACCCAACTAATTGAAAGCAGCGATGTATTTATCCTAAACAGTGGAAAAACATTACTAAACATATTAGTAGAATGAACATGCTTAAAATCAACATATCTTCCAAATATCTCTGAACACTCATAATGCAACATAGCACTGTATATTTGATGGATTCCTTTGAAAGGGCACGTCTCCTCAATTTACAAGTAGGAGTCAGTAGTCCATGGGAAATTAACAGCTGATTCATTTCCACAAACACAAAGTTGTCTGCCTATCTGATTGTGTATGATCCTCATGGCACCACAGAACTCACAGAGTACAGTATTATGTTCCAGCTGCTGGTTTAAGCTGAACAACACTGAATAGACTGAAAACAGGAGAGACTAGAGTACAATACTAAAAAAAATGCTGTACTTTACACATGCTAGAGTGCACCATTGCCAGAAAATGTGGTAATGATTAACAAATTGGGAAGTTTTTAATTTTTTATAAAAACTAAAAATATCACAGGAAAGTAAAGTATACAAAGGTGAAAGAAAAAAACAAAACTGATTTAGTAGAGGAGAGTAACAAGAGGCTACAGAAAGAGAAAGAAGCCAAAAAAAAAAAAAAAATCGTTAACCTTGAGGGCAAAAAAAGAACTTCTGTTTAAGAAGAGTTCAGCTCCAAGAGTAGAGGCTGCTGCTCTGCTGCTTATAATGGTCACCATGATGAAGATAACCTGGGGCTTATTAAAAGATTCATTCCATACACACACAGCAGTGATCTCTTTTTATCATCCGCCTTCCTACTCAAAGTACAAGCTCACATGAGGCGTATGGGCTCTCGTTTGAAACTTCATCTCGAAATTAAGCCTCACTCATCTCTGTGCTTTGCCTGAGGTGCAAAAAACCAGTGAGAGAGAAATGGTGCAGAGCAGAGTCAAAGTGAAAGAAGTACAGAGTAAAGATGCAAAGAATGGAAAAACTGATGAGTGATGACCGATGAAGGAATGGAAAGAGAACAGTTACAGAGATTTTAAATGAGTGAAGGCTTTACACCTTTTAGGAAAAAAAGCACCTTGAGGTGACTGTTGTTGTGATTTGGCACTATATAAATAAAATTGAATTGAATTGAACTGAATTAAAAAACGAGGACCACAACAAGCTGGGCATTTATTGAACAAAGTTGTGGTGAAAATGGACAGATGAGTCTACTGAAAAACTAACAAATGTAAAGCAATACACAGCAAAGGAGGTGAAGGTTAGCGTTCTGCTTCAAAAATTTCCTTTCATTCTTTATCTATTCAGTCACTACTCTGAGACTGTTAAACATAGGGCACAAGTTAAAACAAAATGGAAATTTTCTGCCAAAGGGCAAGGCTTTCTCCAGACGGCTGAAACAATTTTCATACATAGACAGACTGCTGAAGTTATTGAAATAATTGTGAGGAAAAAGATGTAGGCAGAGAGGCAAAACCACCAAAATGAGGGCTCTTGGTGGGGTAGGTACACTTACCCCAACCTCCACGTGATCCGAGCCCTTGTCATCCTGCTTGTGGAGAATCTCAAAGTAGTACTGTCTGGATGAGATCAGACTGGAGGGGAAACAAAGAAAATATTGGATACTGATGATGCGCACACACACACACACACACACACACACACACATATATATATATATATTATTCCTAACAATATATATATATATATATATATATATATATATATAAAACCATCATAGAAGGACAGACGCCTGCACAGCATGTACCACCAGCAGATAGAAGAAGTGGCTGAGAGAGGAGCTAGAAAAGAAGGTGAAGGCCCACTGTTGCCTTCACCTTCCACATCTTCTCTAGCTGCTCTCTCAGCCCTTGGTATTTCTTGAGCTTCTCTATTCCTTCTTCTTGGTGTTGCTATCACTTGGTATACCTACATCTATCTCTACAGCCTTCTTCCTCTGCTTGTCCACCTCTACTATGTCCGGTTGGTTAGCCATCACCAGTTTGTTCGTCTGTATCTGGAAGTCCCACAGGATCTTAGCTTGGTCATTCTCAACCACCTTTGGGGTCGTAATAATGATAATGATGTCCTACAGCCAAGAAGGCAAAAAAGATGGCAGTAAGCCACAATATTACAATCCTCAGGTCCTGAATAAATCATGATCAATGCTGTGCATAAATAAAATTTTGCTCTTATCCATGCTCCACTATTTCTGTGGAACTCCTGGCTGGGCTAAGTAAAGGACTGATTTAAAGTTTTACTAGGTATGGTTTTTCTTACAATGATGAAACACACACACAACATGATAATGCAATAATTCATTTTTAAAAAACACATCATGGATAACAGGTCACCATCTGCTACCAAGTGAGAGACACCAAAGCACTGCTAAACACACCATTACCTCTAAAAACCCACATGTACAGTAGTACCAGAATGCATATGCATCCGAGCACGCACTATGGTAAGTATAGTACACATCAATTGTATTTAAAAACATTATTTGTGACAGCTATAAAGAGTCAGTATGTGAGTATAAGTGGGGTAACTCTTCCTATAAATAAAATCATGATAATTCACTTTGTTGCAGCCACATAACTTATGAAATATTTGCGCCTAAGAATTCTGGAGTCATCTGCAGTCATCTCCTCCATTTTCGTGTCCTCTGATTTGCTCAGATCTGTCTTTGTTTCTGTTTCCTGTGACTATTTTCTTTGATGTTTTCCCTTCCTTTTCTTCCGTCTCCCGTTTGTCTCCTAACACAAATACAAACTGATCTTCTTTGATGAAGTCTTTGTTTTGCATTGAAAATAGCTTGACAAAAACAGGACGATGTGGTAAAAAAAAAAAAAAGACAAGCATGCAAAAATAAATAATTTTGTTGTATGTAATCATTGATTTCAGAAAATACCACAATATATGTGCACATTAGATTAACCTATATATGGGTTTGAATATAAAATGAAAGATGCTTATTAAAGAAACAAAAAACAGAAACCAAAAAGAGAAGCTGAAAAAAAAAATTTTTTTAGGTTAAAGATAGATAGATAGATAGGGCAGCTACAAGTACCTGGGTGTCCCATAGGCCAACAGGAATCATGATAAAGATGGATGAATACCTCCAGGAGGTAAGGCAGGTGCTGAGAAGCCAGCTAAATGGTAGAAATAAGATCCAAGCTTGTATTTAAGGCTCGGATCTTATTCCTACCATTTAGCTGGCCGGTCATCAGACACCCAGCTGGAATAATAAGCTGGCCACAGGAGAATATAGATGCCATTGACATCAAGACACAAAAACTCCTCACAATGCACAGAAGTCTCCACCGAAACCCAGCACCCTGAGGCTCTATGAGCAATGGAGGAAAGCGAGAGGCGAGGATTAGTGAGTGTCAAAACCACAATCCGGGAAGATTGCCCCCTGAGATAAGCTGCTTCAAGAGTGTCTCAGGCAAGTGAAGAGAGATGGTGATGAGGAACACGAAGAGGAATGATGTCATGGACAACCAAGCCCCTGCATGGGATGTACCACTGACAGATAGAGGAAGTGGCTGACATCAAGATATTCTGCCAGTAGCTAGAAAAGGCCGTCTTAAAGAAATATACTGAGACACTGATCATGGCAGCACAAGAACAGGCCCTAAGCACTAGATCCATAGAGGTAGGGATCTACCACAGCCGACAGGACCCAAGTTGCAGATTGTGCAAAGGTGCCCGAGACTATCCAACACATAGTAGCAGGATGTAAGATGCAAGCTGGGACAGCGTACGCTGAGAGGCACAACCAAGTGGCTGGGATAGTGTACAGGAACATCTATGCTGCATATGGACTAGAAGTCCCCAAGTCTCGATGGGAGATACCATCAAAGGTGGTTGAGAACAACAGGGCTAAGGTTCTGTAGGACTTTAAGTTCTAGACAATCAACCAGCTGCTGGCTAACCAACCAGACACAGTGGTGATTGACAAAGAGCAGAAGACCGAAGTTGTGATTGATGTGGCAATCTCAGCAGACAGAAACATCAGGAAGAAGGAGCATGAGAGCATAGAGAAAAACCAGGGGCTGAAGGAACAAATGGAGCAGATGTGGAAGGTAAAGTCCAAAGTGATCCCAGCGGTACATCAGAACATTAGAGGTCTCTGTCCAGAAGAGTACAGTCCTAGGAACAACAAAGATATTGCACAGAACCCTCAAACTCCCAGGCCTCTGGTAGAGGACGCGATCTTGAGGAATATATCTCCTATATAGAAGAGATTTTCTATTGTGGCGGGGTGTGGTTTGCGGCTCAGCTGCAGGGGAGGGGTGGAGCAGTGGGTTCAGGGTGTGGCGTCAGGGGAGGCTGGTCAGCAGCCGCACATCATCATCTAATCATGTCTCCCCTATATAAGCAGGACGCCGGGACCTGACGGGATTGCTGAATGAATCCGAACTAGGGAGAACAAGGCTGGAAAGCCTCCCTGAATGTGTAAAAACTAAAACATTGTGTGCAAGTAAATGATTCGTGCCCTGCAAAGGCTGTGTGTGAGGCTGGGTCCTTGTTACAGTGGTGCTGAAACCCAGTCCTGAGCATGACGGCCCTGCGGCCAGCACAGCAGGTGGAAGCCCTGGCCCAGATGGTGGTGGATCTGGCCGCCATGCATACTGAGCAGGCGGCGGTGCAGCGACAGCACCTGGAGCGGCTGCAGGAGCGGAGTGATCACCTGCAGGGCCAGGCAGAGCGCCAGACCAAGGTTCTGGAGAACCTGGTCGCCCGGTCTGGCTCCGCTCCGACGCCGCTGCTGCCTTCCCCGGGGTC
>VUQS01065247.1:0-16487 GCA_015108495.1 Heterochromis multidens | reverse complement strand
GTACTGTTTATAAGGCTGGGGAATTCTGCAGTCAGCTGAGACTGAAGAAGTTACCAGTTGGTAAACGAAACGTTTCTCCCACTAAAAAACGCCACGTCCAGATGAACAGATTCAACTTTTTGGGATTCTTTTACCTGGATTATTGAGCATGCATCAAGAGACTCTTTCTCTAACATCCTTGTTTTGTGTTACTCTAACCCTTTTCAAATCTTGTCCATCATTGCTCAGTATCCAGTCTCCTTCTAACCCCTATTTCAACCCTGTTCTCCAGGCTGCCAGGTGGAGACATTTCCCTGTGAGAGGAAGACATTGGAGACAGTTAAAGAGCTTCAGGGGAACTACATGTGTTGGAAAGGTTCCAAAGGCTATTCCCCATACACATCTCTCTGTCCCTACTACAGGCAAGTGTACATGAATGCATGGATATGAATCCCTTGGTTTTCATGCTCACAAATCCTTTTTGAAACGATGATTGAATTCCTGCACATTTATAAGAAAAATTCATCAGATGTTGGACAAAATCTTTAGGGCTGACAGATTAACTATAAGATAAATTTGAAAATCTGTGAAATCTTTGAGACAGGATTGATATTCACAAAGCCATATCTTTCACTCTTAAATTCAGGGTTTAAAGGTTTTAGTCTCGAATGTTTTAGCTGCAGTATATAGTACTGTGCAAAAGTCTTGAGCCACCCCTCATTTCTTTATATTTTGTGAGGAAAATGGGAAATGGGTGCAGCGATTTATTGAAACGTACACACATAAATGGAAATACAGCAAATGGAAAAAAGGCAAAAACAAAGCTTGTACTATTCGAATGAGCTAATTAAAGTCTATATTTGGTATGACCACCTTTATTCATCAACACAGCCTGAACTCTCTTAGGCAGCTTTCTTGTCATTTCTTTAAGGAGTCTTCAGGAATAGTTCTCCAGGCAAGGACATTCAAAGCTCTTCTTTGGATGTTGGCTGCCTTTTGTTCTGTTTTCTGTCAAGATGATCCCACACTGCTTCAATAATGCTGAGGTCCGTGCTCTGGGGAGGCCAATCCATGACTGATAGTGTTCCATTGTGTGTTTTTCTATCCAGGTATGCTTTGACTCCATAGGCAGTGTGTTTGGGATCATTGTCATGTTGAGAAATGAAGTCATTTCCAGTCAGACACTTTCCAGATTCCAGAAAATCTGATGGTATTTTTCTGTGTTCATAATTCCATCACTTTTGATAAGCTCCCCAACACCACTGGCTGAAATGCAGCCCCAAACCATGACAGAGCCTCCACCGTGTTTTACACTCACTGTTGTAACTCTTTCCTGACCTTGAACCAAAAATTTCAAATTTGGATTCATCACTCCATAGCACCTGTTGCCACTGGCATTTGTCATACCTCAGCCTTTTCTCCCTGTTTATCTTCCTTAAGAATGGCTTCTTGACAGCCATCCTTCCACTGAGACCATTTCTGACGAGGCTTCAGTGAACAGTAGAATGATCAACTGAAGGGCTAAGAATTTACAAAGAATTTAGAAAGACCTTCAGAAAGACTAGAGAACTGCTGCTCAAGACCACTTCAACAAAATATAAGAAAGTCTGGCTCCTTGGAAGCAAATATAGAGACATGATGGGTGGCTCTAGATATTTACACAGTATTGTATAGCTTCTTAATAGTATCTATTTTGGGCGGTGCATTGGATCTAAGTGTGTAACAATTTTTTTCCTCATTGCTCAATGAGCCACAAGACAGCAGTGGAACTGGGTAACTCCCATGTGTTAATGTGCTGTGTCAGTGTGAGGGTGTTAATAAAAAACACAAGCTACAGCAGTGTAATTCTTTCAGACCCTCCCAGGCAAAATCAAAATGGCCTTTGACAAAATTAATTTCACACAACATTGCAACTTTACCACAACAAAGTGGCCTGAGGCAAGTAGAGCTAGACCATTACACTCAAGGTAAAATTTCTTTTTTGCTTCAAAGCACAGAAAAGAAGTAATCGGTGTGCTGTTTATATTACCTGAAGCTGTCTATGTGAATGAATGGCAGTTCACATGAATGGCAGGTAACTGCAGTCCAACTGAGATGTAAACTGCCTTTGGTCAGTTATTATATTAGTTAGTTTATCAGTTGATTGGTAGGGCTCAGTGACTGCATTTCTATTACGTAATAGGCCACATTGAGAGAATGGCTAATGGGGGTCAAGAACCACATTACACTATCTATAAGCAGCTGTTTTAAATACTAACAGAATATTTTGAATTTTGTGTTTTACAGGTACAACAAGGTTTATAAGAGACACCAGACAGTCTGCCATAGAACAATTTGTCCAGGTAACAACCTCGACCTTTCTTTTTTTAATCCTCGTTTTTTCCTTCTCTTAGATGTTGCATCTGCAGCTCACTTTCTTCATCTCTCTCCGCTGTAGATCCCTGTGACTCTCAGCCATGCCTGAATGGTGGAACATGTGTATCAGAACATTCAGAGGGCTACCACTGCGTGTGTCCTCCTGGCTATGGAGGAGATCCACACTGTGGTCAGTTCACTTAGACTTTCTGACTGCATGTTAAAGTTATGTCTAATCTTACACTGTAGAGAACAAACGAATGAAACCCTCCATTCCTCCTCAGCTCCTGCATTATCGCTGGACTGCTCTGTGGATTTGCTCTTCTTGCTGGAGGGCTCTACCACACTCACCTTGGAAGGCTTTCTCCGCCTCAAGTCCTTCTTAAAGCGCTTCCTGCAGACTGTGATTGGATCCAACAGCCCCAGTAAGGTTGGCCTGGCGGTGTTTGGCGGAGAGCCACGAGTTGAGGCTCAGGTTGGCAAGTTGAAAGGGGACCTGAGGGGTCTTCTTAAGGCTGTGGACTCACTTCAGCTAATTGGTGGTGAGACAAAGACAGGCCAGGCCCTTCGCTATATTACTCGTCATGGCTTTATGAGTGCACCGGTCTTTGCTGATGTTGCAGATGACCTTCCCCGTGTGGTGGTGCTGCTCACTGCCACTCCCGCCATTGACGAGGTGGTTGAGCCTTCTAAATATGCACGAGATAGAGAGATCTTCCTGATAGGGGTGGGACCTGACAACTTAAAGGGGCAGCTAAATAATATCACAGGAAATCCCCAGAGGACTCTCACCTACTCATCACCTGATAGGCTCACTTCCAAGATCCCTGAGCTCAAGGCCAAGATCTGCAGCGTGGATACACAAGGTACTTATTTAGACCTGACAAATGTGCTGAATATGTTGGCACATTGATGCCACCTTTAGGTCAGCTTCATATGAGAAACTACTGGAAGGAGTGTATATGCACACAAAAAGTGCAAAGCATATATTTTTTTCTCTTTTGTTTTTCAGGTTGTCTGGGTCAAGCCGTAGATCTGGTGTTTGCCCTGGATGCATCAGGTGGTGTCGGCCGTGATAACTTTGCCACGCTCCGGGACTTCGTGCGCAGCATCACCGTCCAGTTCGACATCAACCGTGATGTGGCTCAAGTGGCCCTTGTGGCCTACAGTCGGAAAGCCACCACTGTCTTCAAGCTGGACATGTATGAGACTGGTTCTTCCATCCTCAAGGCTGTAGGTGACGCCAAGTACGTGGGTGGAGTGGCTTCGACGGGCGCAGCTTTGCTCCATATCCACTCTAATGTTCTCACCATAGCAAATGGTGCGCGGCCTGGAGTTAACAAGGCTGTAGTTGTGTTGACGGACGGTACAGGTGGGGATGATGCTGTTGTCCCAGCTCAAAAGATAAGAGACAATGGAGTTTCAGTGCTTGTGGTTGGTATTGGAGATGTACAGAGAGAGAGGCTGATGCAGATTGCCGGTGCAGAGGAGCACATGATCTCAGTGCCGTCTTATGAGGATCTCAAGTACTTTGAGGATGTATTGGTGCAGATGCTGTGTTCAGGTAAAGATGCAGGGAAACACCTCTGTTACCAAACCTTCCAAACAGCTTTCTTTTTCTATGGATAAGGAACTGTTTGGAAACTGATCTGCAATACACAGTGTTTCTGCATTTTCTTTCACTCATAGAGATGCTCGGAGAGCTATAGATTTTAAAACTTTACATAAAAGTAATTGGCTGTTTTGTGGTGATTTTTTTCCTTCAGAGGTGAAGAAACCAGTAAACCTGTGCAAGCCGAACCCATGTATGAATAATGGGATCTGCATCTTGTCAGGAGGGAGCTTCCGCTGCCAGTGCCAAGGCTATGAGGGACCACACTGTGAAAGAAGTCAGTGGCATTCATGAAAGTTTTCTTTCTTTCTTTATATTCTTATTCTTTCATAGCCTCTTAATTTTATTTTAATAATGTCAGTATCCCTTCTGCTTTTTACCCCTCAGCCATAAAAGGCTGATGTGGTATTGTCGTGGCCTGGGCGGCGTGAACACCCAACTTTGTGAACACGATAACTCGAGAACGAGGCAATGTAGGATTTTCAAATTGATACCATAAGGTCATCTACTAAAAATCTTGGTTGAATTCGGATCTCAGTGACTTCGACCTCAAGGTCAAGGTCAGAGGTCAAGTTTTCTGAAAATCTTGTCAATGCGATAACTCAAGAAGGAAGTCACCTATAATTTTCAAATTTATACCATAGGTGCATCTACTAGGAGGCTGAGGGGTAGCACTGGCAGCTGTCAGAATTTCTTTTCTTAAAACTTGTTTCTTATCTGTTTGACCTGTAAAACTTAAGTATAAAGATAATTGTCTGGAGCCAAACTTTAAGATATGCTGATATAACAATTAATCCCATTTCAAGATCCCATAAATTAAAATGGTAAATGAAATGTCAATGTATAGAACTGGGTAGGATCGATGGCCAAGAAAGGAACAGCAACATGCTGTATGCAGAAACCATGACTTGTTTTCTATGTTTGTAGGTAGCAGCAGGTCTTCATCCAGAGGGGATCTTCCAAGACCTGTTGGCCTGAGGAGGAAGAGCAGACAGAGGAAGAACCACCAGGAGCTTCTGCATCACTACAAACTACATCGTCGGAGACATACTGCCTGACATGCCCTACACTTATAAACACAACATATACACTGAACACATGAACACTTAAGAACCAAGGATGTTTGCAGGTGCACAATGGAGCAAAGGGAAATCTAATGTTGCTTCATTTTCACTTCAGTATTTAAAGTTGAACTCAGTGTTGGCACTTTGTATGTATCTGTACCGCTGTATCCATTTGTATGTTATTACTTTTGTCAGTTGTCACTGTGATCACTGTTGTGCAACTGTCTCAACATGCTTCTCTTGTATTTAAAGGATATAAACTTTTATATGATATGATTAGTGTATATCTGTGTCAGGATTGTAATATTTTTAATGCATAATCATCACAACTTTGTTTCTTTGCGTAAACAAAAAGAAGGTCCCAGATGTGTCCTTCCCAAAATGCTACATGTTCTCTGTCTCCATGTTTTAATGTTATCCTGTGTATTTTTACACTTAAATCAATTTAGCTGGTTGAGGTTTATAAGGAGAGATAATTTGGAAGAAAAGAGCACAGCCATATTGTGTGTATTCTATTATTAATAATATTGGCTCTATATAAAATAATATATCAGGGAAAAATAAGTACAAAACTGAACTGAAAAAATTTCATTTATTTATGTTAAGTGATCTGGGAGTCCAACTTGAGTAAAACGTGTAGAAGTAAAATGAAGAAAAAAACTCCCCAAAACAAAAAACACTGTGGTCAAGACAACCTGCTGAAGTTCAAACCTAGTGTCAAAATGAGGAAGAAAGGCTATTTAAGTGACTTTAAATGTGGCATGGCTGTTGGTGCCAGACGGGCTGGTCTGAGTATTTTAGAGACCACTGATCTACTGGGATTTTCCCACAAAGTCATCTCTATGGTTTACAGAGAATGATCCGAAAGAGAGAGAGTATCCAGTGAGTGTGCAAAAATGCCTTGTTGATGTCAGAGGAGAATGGCCAGACTGCTTCAAGCTGATAGGATAGCAATAACTCAAATAACCACTCGTTACAACAAAGATATGGAGAAGAGCAATTCTGAACTCATAACATGTTGAGCCTTAAAGCAGATGCGCTACAGAAGCAGAAGACCACACTGGGTGCCACTCCTGTCAGATAAAAACAGGAAACTGAGGCTACAGTTGGAACAGGCTCACCAAAATTGGACACTTTGGCCCCTTAGTACCAAATAAATGCCACAGCCTATCTGAGTATTGTTGCTGACCATCGCCATCAGTTATGACCACACTTAAATGGCCTCCACAGTCACCAGACCTCAATCCCCCACAGTAGAGCACCTTTGGGATATGGTGGAATACACGATTTGCATAATGGATGTCCAGCAACAAATTATCTTAAACTGTGTGATGCTATCATGGTAATATGGACCAAAATCTCTGAGAAATGTTTCCAGCACCTTATTGAATCTGTGCCATGAAGAATTATGTCAGTTCTGAAGGCAGAAGGGGGTCCAACCCAGTAATAGCAAGGTGTACCTAATGGTGGCCAGTCTAAATAACAGCTGGATTATTCTACTTTTACAAAATCTGTCAAGCTTTAAAATAGTAAACATGAAATAACAGGTCATATAAAATTAATAGCCAAAGCAAAATGTTAATAACCATTTTCCAGACACTCTTGTCAATTTAACCTCTTATAAATGCTTCATTTTAATTAGTAAAAAATGATTCTAATTACCTTTATAATATTTAACTTGCTATTCAAAACCATTATTGGTACACTGAACCTTCTGTTTGTTTTCAGCAAGCTAGAGTTTTTAAAATTAAGGCAAAATGAGACATTTTTCATTAAAAAAAAAAAAAAATTCAAGCCAGTATTTTTGTCAGTATATTTTTTATTTGAATAAAAAGTGCATTTTTAGCTAGCAATACAAGCCAAAAGGCTGAATAATGGTGTAAATATATTTACATCTTGGCTACCAGCATATATGAACCAAGCTACAATCTGTATACAGAATGGCTGATTTAGTAAGGGGGCATCTGTCTCAAACTTCAGTGGTTTTAAATTCAACATTTCAATGTTTAAACATGACATTAATGCATTTCTTACACTGGCCAAAATGCTACTACATCAAATTCCTCCCTTTGCAAATAAAAACAAACTTGGAAAAGTCATTGAACTTAAGATTATCCAGTGGTATCCAAGAACACAGTGCGTGCCTCTCTGGGATTGGCTCATCACAGTCTTGACAAGGTGGTGGTTTGGATGAAGGACCCAGGGAAGGGAGGATCTTGATTTACATGTCTGGTCTGTTCACTCGGAGGTTCCTTTGTGAAAGCAGAATGTGGTGACGGGTGACTAGACCGACAGAAACGTATGAATTTTAGCGGTCAAAGAAGATTTCCTCTTAGGTTGTTGATTTCTTCTCCCATTCCTATAAATAGAAAAAAACCCACAAACTGTAATCTGTAATATGTGTTTTCAGATGACACTGATGCTTTCAGTGCATATAAAAGTTTTACCTTAGCTTTCTGTAGGACGTTGCCTTTTGTGGTCATCATGGAGGCGGGTCTAGTTTTAAGAGCAGAAGCAGAATTGACTGGAGAAGCTGAATCTGCATTCACGTTGCTGTTGGAAGGTTGGGAAGAAGATGATGATGATGATAATGATGATGATGATGATGATGCCTGGGGAGTGCCTATTGTTGCTGCTTTAGGCTGAGGGCAAAATAGCAGAGAGATAGTTAAGGTCCACATTTCAAGCATCACGCACTGATCGAAAAAGCACTTTAATGCACACAGAAAACATTCAGCAAATGAATGGATTGTGAGGTTTAAAGAAACAGAACCAGTACACTAACCATCTGTGTGTCCTGGAGGCTGCTGTCCAGTGTGGTTCCCAGTGTGAAGGGCCCTGACTCCACTTTCTTCAGACTTTCTTTCACTTCTACCAATTGTAGCTCCACCTCCACCCTGTGCTGCTCTGCCTCTCGGCATGCCTCCTCCTTCTGCTTCAGACGGGCTTCTAATGAGGCCTGCTGCTTGGGATCTGAGGACAACAAACTGCTGTCAGTCCCACCGATCAGTGTAAATCTTTGAGTCACACAAAAAGTGCAGATGTACCTTGGCAGGTGCTGAGTTCCTCTTTGATTTCCCTCTTCTCTTTCTTGAGATTTGCCAGACTGATTTTCACCTCCTCCCTCTCTTTCTCCAGACGATCACGCTCATCGATGTAGCGCCGCATGTCTGCCTCTGTGCGGTTCTTGCCCAGTTTTACCTCAACAGCACCGGGACACCCTGGTAATTGAGTGTTTATAATCTTAGAGGCTATAGAGATGTGATAACCATTAAAAAACCCAGACTTTCTCAGATCTAAGTCTACTCCACTATGAAGCTGTTCCTCTGGCTGTAGAGGATGCAACCTGTCACTAGAGGGAGCCACGGTTATGTAAGATTACAGAACAGGAAACCGGTGTCAAGGAAAACAATAATAGCTTCACTTATTCACTAAAATTGAGCATTTTCTAACATTTCTGCTTCATGCTGAAAAGTTAAGTGAAAAGAAAATATCTCTAAAAAGGTGAGTATGGTGATATGAAAATGAAGAACACATTTTATATAAAGAACTCAGCAAACTCATTGCCCCGTTTGTCCTGACCTATGGTATGTGCTTTGGGTCGTGCGGGCTGTGGGCTGTGAGGACTCGCAGCAGCAGTATGAGAAGTTGGACCCTTGTGGATGTGTCCACCGAAAGAGTTGAAGGCCTGTGGGATTCCCAGGCTGGTCTTCTTAGTGGTTTCTTGGCTTTGGGATGAGGCCTTGACTGGTTGAGTTTGCAGCGGTGGTGGAGTGGGAGTCTGGGCCTCTTCTTGTTCTGGTTTGCTGGTAGCAGAGGCCGAATTTGTCCCATTTAATGCGGGTGTTGACTCTGGCTCAGTATGGTTAGTCGATATCCCCTGCAAATAATGCACAAAGTATTAATGTAGAAAGTGAAAAGGATTTTCCAGAAAGGTCTGAGTTGAGAGAAAGGTCAAAAATTTAATTTAGTGTGCTTTGGAGTAATGAATGTGTTCAACAGCTAACAGAGAAAGTGTATGTTATTAAATCCTTATTTCCTACCTCTTTAACTTGAGATGTAGAGTCCTTCTGGTCCTCTGCTGGTACTGGGGAATGTCTTTCTTTGGCAGGGGAGACTTTACCTCCAGAGGATGTATGAAGGAAAGAGCGCACAGGGACATGGTCTAGGTAAATCCTGTTTTCAGGATCCTGTTCTGTACCCACTGGGTCCTTGGCATCTTGTGAGCATGTTTCATTATCTTTCTGAAGAATTTTGTCCTCACAGTTTGTCGGGCTATTCTCCTCAGCATCCTGTATGACATGAGAGGAGGAAATTAGGAGATGGCTAGTGGCCAGATGACTGAGTCCACGTAAAACTGAAAGTGAAAATTTCAAAACAGCTGTCTTGGTTTTCGTGACAACTTACCTCTGGATCAGCTATAGAGGCCACATCATCGTACAGTTCATCAGAGTTGTGAGAAATAGCAGGTAGGGTGTCTATGTAGGTGTTTGGCTCTGAATACCTCCTCTGCATCAAGCTAGAGAGACACACAAATACACAAAGAGGTCTCACTTTAACATTGTGCCTACATATCCATAGATAACAGCACTCCTTGGATGTATTATGACTTACCTAATTTTCTGTCATATATACTATTAACAGAGTGGAAGGTCATATTAAACCAGCCAATGTCAAATAACGAGGTCAGAAGTAGTCCTTGCCAGCCAAAAAGCTCAGGCTTTAGACTGCTCAAAACACTGGGATTTAGACACTTTTATATACTCTTGGATCTGGATGATGTCAGAGAGCGGGGATGTTATTAATATGACCATCAGGCATGGCTCTGGCTGTGGACACAGGAGCTGCTGTTCAAACGTTTTGTTTGTGAGCATCCCCCAATCAGAAGAAAAATGTCTTTAAAGGGGTGACTGTGGTTCAGGAGGTAGAGCAAGTCATCTACCAATTGGAAGGGCGTCGGTTTGATCCCCGGCTCCACTAGTCTGAATGTCGAAGTATCCTTGGGCAAGAAACTGAACCCTGAGTTTCCCCCTGATGCATTTTTCGGAGTGTGAGCGTGTGAAATGTTAGATTAAAAGTGATTTGGCATAGAAAAAAGCATGTGTGTGTGAATGGGTGACTGAGGCCTGTAGAAAGAAAGTGCTTTAAGTGCTCAAATAGAGTAAAAAAGCACGGTGTAAGTACCAGTCCATTTAAAGGGAAGTTGGCTTGAGAAGTTGGACTAAAGATCAATGCATGATAAATAAGGATTATTTCGAACTGTGAATGACGCAAAACTGCTCTACTAAAGTCCAAGAATAAGATATGGAGCTGGAAATCTGCAGGTCCCCTTTGAGGTGAACAAAAACAAATAACTTACTATAAGGAAGTCTTTGCAGCATTGACGATTGTGGAGATCCTCTCAGCATTGACGTAGTCGTATGTCAGCTCCTCTGGATCCGTTTTGGTTCCCGTCTGTGACAGCAAGAGTCCCAGCCAGTGACCCATATCTGCTGATGTCTTAGCCTGGGAGGGGATGGAAAAGCAAAAGAAAGGAAAAGAAAGAACATGCATTCAGTACAAACCATGCACTTGCAACATCATCATGTTTTTTAAATCCTCTGGGTTTAATTTGGATGCCATTTTAATTAATGAAATGATTGCTACAGCACCATTTCCAGCAGCGTTTCTCTGAACTAAACTTTAAGAAGTGAACGGTCAACTTGTTAGCTGAGCTGCTACACTTAACTAGAAAATGTAAGACGAAAGAGCAATGAAAGCCAGTAAAGACCAAAACCTGTTTCTAGGGTTTAGTATTTTGGATCAGTTAAAAATACTTCTCACGTATTCTTTATTAAATAAGTAAAGTGCCACACAATGCCTACAACTAAGTCAGTGCGGTACTGACTTTTCACTAACCGACCTAATATAACATAACATGTTTACTGCCTTTTATTATCTTGGGAGATTCAAGTGTTAAACATATTACATATTGGTTTGATGACACATATCTGTCTGAATTAAAATTGTTTTACTGTTGAAGCTGGGTAAATACTAGATCACTTTAAGATGGCAAAATAAAAAGCAAACAAGCAAACAAAACCTTATGGCACAAAAAAAATAGAGCACATCCCTCAAGACTAAACACTGAATTCCATTGCCTATGACCAAATACGCACTGCAGCTGGGTGGTACTGGAAGCTTAATGAAAGAGGGTGTAGCATTAGTCCCCCAAAAGCCCAGTACATCCACACCCATCACACGCAGACACACACACACATCTAGACATACACCCACACAAGCTCGCAGACCACCCTTGTGTGCATACATATATTACATAGGCTGTCTGATGTCAGCAGAAAGTGAGTTTCAAATGAGGACATGTTTGTGTTAAGGATTCCAAGAAGCAGCTGTGCATCTTTTCTCTTTTTGCTGATACAGTATTTGTTATTTTCCACACATTTTGCCCTTCCAGACATTTGAGCCCACTGGTTAGAGCTACGCAGTAAACCCGAAGTAAGCTCTCATCTGAGGCAAGCATGAACTGCAGACAGGAAACATGCTGCATGGACACCTGATTACATGGTCTATTTTCAATAACCTTTGGTTACGTAGTGTGTTAAGTTTGCCACACACCACTATTCCACTCATAACTAACTGAAACCCCTCGTGGTTGTGTTTCCACTGGGTGTAAACAATTTATTCAGCATGGTTAGCAAAGCCTCCAGCATTTTCTCTCTAGCCTAACCCCCACACATTTAAGGAAGTTTTTTTAAAGTACAAAAACATTCACTGGTGATCTACCTCTAGAGTTGCCATCTGTGTGCCGTCCATGTCAATCCGAAAGGAGTAGAGGTGCTCAGGACTAGGGTCAGGCAAAACACTGCAGCCTTCTAGAGTCACAGCAGGTTGGGTCACTTTGTTCTTGCCCTTGTCTTGGTAAAACCACAGCTGTCCATTCTTTATAAGACACCAGCAGGTCCGCCACTGACTGTTCACCAGTACATTGAGGTAGCCTGACAGAGGGTGAAGGAGAAAACATAAACAAGAAGTTTCTTTTTTACTTCTCTTAGAAGGTAATACTGTGCCACTATACATAGATGCTTTTAAGGGCAAAGAAATAAAGTACAGAATTCTCGGAATCTTAAACTGCATTGCGTCTGAAATTGTTCTGAGGCAATTCGACTTCATCAAAAGAAATTATGTTCGTTTGATGTCATACACCCACTAATTCATACTGGTTGTTACTTAAACCAGTGCTTACAAGTTGCTGTCATATAATCTTGTTTGTTGCTGAAAATCAGCAAAAGTACTGTATGGTTAAGATTAAGATCAGGTTAAGATTGTTTATAAGCACGTTTTTGTTTGTGTAATTATGACAACATTTTTCTTATCAGAATAATGTTGACATGAGTCTGGCATAAAGGATGCGTATCATTATGGACTAAATGATTATTGTCCAGCAGTACTACCATCTATTGCAATGAAGAGTTTTGACAGAACAGTGTTAGATCATGTTCTCAGTGAGGTGCAAAACAAACTGCACCCACTTCAGTTTGCATATAAAAGAGGAGCATAGAAGGTGCTCTTTTGTGTGTATTGCATAGAACATACTGTCATCTGGACCAAACGAAACAATAAACAATGTATACGTGCTACATTTATGGCATCCCAAACATCAGGTGGGTTGAGTCCTTTTTGACTGATAGATCATAGTGTGTTAGAGTAAATGGTGCAGTATCATCTATTATTACAAATAACACCAGGCACACCGGTTTGATCACAGAGGATAAAAAAAAAAATATTATGCTAGTTTAATAATAATATGCTAGTTTTCTTCAGTTAAATACCAATAAAATCAGCAGGAAGACACACCAACAGGTAGCTGTTAGTGGTGATTGTACTGAGGTTGTAAATGAATACAATTACTTTTAATTACTGTTAATCTCTGGCTCTCTTCCACAGTGTGTCTTTTGTCCTGTCTTCCTCACCTCACCCCCAACCAGTCGCAGCAGATGGCTGCCCCTCACTGAGCCTAGTTCTGCTGGAAGTTTCTTCCTGTTAAAAGGGAGTTTTTCCTTCCCACTGTCGCCAAGTGCTTGTTCATAGGGGATCGTCTGATTGTTGGGGTTTTCTCTGTATTATTGTAGGGTCTTTACCTTACAATATAAAGTCATTTGTGACACAGCCCCCTGGTGACAGTAAACAGCTACAACATGTAGACATCGGTCTGCAAAGTTGTCCGTAGGCGCTGTGAAGGACGACCACTTTTCCTCTTTACTCAATGTTTGGTTTTTCAGCCTTGGAGCTTGATGATTTATTTGCGCCTGAAATGTTTTATCTAAACCTTAAACTTTGTGTATGAGAAACAGATGGATGATGTTTTTTGTAATGTTTTCAGTTGTCTTTATGCAGTGCTGTAACTGAGAGAAAGTTATGGGTGAGGAGGCAGACCTGTGGAAATGCACTCTGCTTGATGCACTTTTTGCTCAGCCCTGTGATTGGGTCCTTTCAATCACAGGGCTGATTGGTCAGTTGAAATGTTGTAGGGGAGGGAACTAGCAGTAGGCTTTCATACAGAGGTGAGATGGAAATGTAATCAGTCAGAAGAAGACATGGACTGTACTGAGCTATCACTGGACAGGGTACCTGTTCCCATTGAAGATCCAGATAAGATGGGTGAGTGCGTTTGTCCTGCAGTGATACTTAGGGGAGTGTTTAGTTTATTATTTGGGACAGTAATTATTGCAGTAAAGGCATAAACCAGTAGCAGCTCTTTCTTTGTGCTTTAATTTGAAATTATTTTGACAGAAATTCAGTTTTATTCTGAAATTTGGTGTTTTTAAGTCCAGAGATGTTAGATTGTTCCTTTTTGCTCAGTTTAGAGTCTGATTAGCACCAAGCAGCATTTAGAGAAGTTTTCACTGGAGCTGCTGAACAAAGTTTAATATTAAGGATTTCTGCTGATTTAACCAACTAATAAAACTGTTAAGAGTCACATTTTACAGCTCACCCAGGAAGAGAACTTATGAGGAAAATAATTCATTCTATTTTTTCCTCATTTAACTTGCAATAAATACTCTGTATATTTCAGCAAATAATGGATATTATAAATATTCAGAGTAGTTAGTTATGTTCTTCAGAGAAAGTCAAACATCTGATCCTTTGAATAGAAGAAGTAGAACAAAAATAATGAGTCAAAACTATTTTTAGATTTCTCACTTAAGTCATTTAAAAAATAGAAATGAGCTGCTTTCTGCTTCTGTTTTTCTCTTTTTGAAAATTGCAGCTTAATTTAGTGACATTTTTATAGCTAAAACAAAATGATCATCAGATGACTTGATGATAATAAAAAATTAAGTTAGCTCTCCTTTGGTGAGTTTTGCACAAACACTCAGAAAGAGAAACAATCTAAAGCTCTTCTAAAGTTCATTTGATAGATTTCATAATGTGTCCTGAAATTATTTTTATTCCCTTTATGGTATTTCTCATGTTTTGGACATGTTCATTTTAATCTGGTCAAATTCGTCTGTCTGCACACATGACAACATTTTGCTGCCATTTGACTTGTGACTAAATCCATGATTGTTTGAGAGGTTTTGAACTATAAATTTAATAACATGTGTTTTGGGGGATTTACTTAAGTCTTTGTGCACACTTTAAGCATTACATTGAATTTTGATTCGTTACTCGAGTGAAGCTCTTTTTAAAACTGGAAACTTCGACTTCTTGCACTCAAGTGCACAAATTTCTTGGTAAGTAAACAAATTCTTTTTTTTTTTTTTTTAGATTTTTACTTTCAGAGATTGAAACAGTTAAATAAATGAAGGTGATAGCTAGCAGTTAACCAGCTTTGTTGTGGTAGATTAGTATTAGTAGCATTAGCTTTTTGTGTAGATGTTGATGGAATGAATAATGAAGCACCTAATAAATGTGGAAAGCTGTGTATATGTCTCTAATTCTAAGTGACTTTTGAAGTATCTGTTGGCTCTTTCCATGCAGTAATTTCCTAATTTTTAAGGACAGAGACTTTCTTTATCATTTATTTGCAGAATGCTCAAAAACTCCCAAAACATCCACAGTTTGTTGTCAGTTCTAAATGTTAGACCTGAAGCAGTCATGACTCCTCTCTTCATTTTTCAAAGTTTTTATCAGATCCAGTCTGATGTGATGTGGAACAGAGTTTTATTTTTGGGGGACAGTCTGCTCCTTCAGTAAGTGCTTTTAACAAAGTCCTCCTAAACTCTTATACAGTACTCTTTTTAAAAGCACTGCTTAAAAGCTGCAGAATTACTGATATGATAAACAGTTTAGTTTTCTAAATATGAAGACAGATCATTTCTGTCTGTATGAAACAGTTGGTGGTCTGATCTGCATTTCCAGAGCTGTGAAAAAACCAGACATCAACTTCCAGGGCTGAAAAATGAAGCCAATGCTGAAGTCCGAAAACCTGCATTTCCTTTAATGTCTACCCGAGGCTTCAAAAGTGAGTCAGTACCCATTGATAACTGCTTGTTGTTTTGTTTTTTCTTTTTAACTTCTTCTTCTTTATCTTTCGGAGGCTACCTTTAGGGGCTGCACCAGCTGATCATCTGCCTGCATCTCACCCTATCCCTAACATCCTGTGTTGTCACACCAACCATCTGCATGTCCTCCTTCACTAAATCCAAAAACTTCCTCTGAGGTCTTCCTCTTTTCCTCCTGCCTGGCAGATCCATCTTCATCATCCATTGTCCAACATACCAATTATCCCTCATCTGCACATGTCCAAATCCAGTTTCAATTCAATTCAGTTCAGTTCAGTTTTATTTATAACAACAGTTGCCTCAAGGTGCTTTATATTGTAAAGACCCTACAAAATTAGAAAGAAATCCAAACAATCAGATGACCCACAATGAGGAAGCACTTGGCAACAGTGGGATGGAAAAACTCCCTTTTAACAGGAAGAACCAGTTGCAGCCATTTGCTGCAACTGGTTGGTGGTGAGGGGAAAGACAACAAAACAGAGAGAGACAGGACAAAAGACATACTATCAGAGAGAGAGCCAGAGATTAATAATAACTCATGATTAAATGCAGAGTGCTGTATAAACACAGAGAGTGAACAGAGGTGAGAGAAGGAGAAACACTCAGTGCATCATGGGAAACCCCCAGCAGCCTAGGCCTATTGCAGCATAACTAAGGGAGGATTCAGGGTCACCTGATCCAGCCCTAACTATAAGCTTTATCAAAAAGGAAAATTTTAAGCCTAATCTTAAAAGTAGAGAGGGTGTCTGTCTCCCGAATCCAAACTGGGAGCTGGTTCCACAGAAGAGGGGCCTGAAAGCTGAAGGCTCTGCCTCCCATTCTACTTTTAAATATCCTAGGAACCACAAGTAAGCCAGCAGTCTGAGAGCGAAGTGCTCTATTGGGGTGATATGGTACTATGAGGTCTTTAAGATAAGATGGGGCCTGATTATTCAAGGCCTTGCAAGTGAGGAGAAGGATTTTAAATTCAAT
>VUQS01065246.1:0-10132 GCA_015108495.1 Heterochromis multidens | reverse complement strand
ACTCCGCAGTCTATTCACACCTACAGGCCAGTGGCCACTCTGTCAGTGATGAGGATGTACACATCCTGGACAGCGAGGAACGCTGGTTTGAACGGGGAGTCAAGGAGGCCATTTACGTGAAAAGGGAAAGACCATCTCTGAACCGAGGAGGGGGCCTAAGGGTACATCTGTCACCATCTTACAATGCTGTGATTGCAGCCATTCCCCAATCTCTGTGAATGGTACTCATGGCCATTGATCAATGGTCATGACAATTTGCATACCATTGATCATGAAACTGACCAAATGGCCCATTGTTAGTCAGTGGTGCTGGTTTCTGTCATTATGCAAATGTACTGTTTATAAGGCTGGGGAAGTCTGCAGTCAGCTGAGACTGAAGAAGTTACCAGTTGGTAAACGAAACGTTTCTCCCACTAAAAAACGCCACGTCCAGATGAACAGATACAACTTTTTGGGATTCTTTTACCTGGATTATTGAGCATGCATCAAGAGAATGAAAGAAGCTCTTCTCTTGAGTAAACTCTTCTCCCCACAGAAGTATCCATCAGTACTTGACAAAAAAAATCGATAAAAATACAAAAAATACAACAAAAGTAAAGTAAAAAGATCAGAGCTACCAGACTTTGTTGCTACCAGTTGAAGCGCATGTTCTAGAAAGTACGTAAGTAAGTATCTGGTTAGACACCATATTTCTAAGATTTTTAGGGCCGAGCACAATAACCTCAGTTTTACCTGAATTTAGAAGCAAGAAACTAGAGGTCATTCAGACCTTTATGTCTTTAAGACATTCCTGTAGTTTAACTAATTGGTGTGTGTCATCTGGATTCATGGATGGATAAAGCTGGGTATGATCTGCATAGCAATGAAAATGTATGCTATGCCTTCTTATGCCTTAATATTGCCTAAGGAAGCATGTGCCATGTAAATAGAATTGGTCCTAGCACAGAATCCTGCGGAACTCCATAGTTAACCTTAGTGTGTGAAGAAGACTCCCCATTTACATGAACAAATTGGAGTCTATTAGATAGATATAATTCAAACCACTGCAGCACAGTACCTTTAATACCTACGGCATACTCTAATCTCTGTAACAAAATATTATGGTCAACAGTATCAAACGCTGCACTGAGGTCTAGTAGGACAAGCACAGAGATGAGTCCACTGTCAGAGGCCATAAGATCATTTGTAACCTTCACTAACGCTGTTTCTGTACTGTGATGAGTTCTGAATCCTGCCTGAAACTCTTCAAATAAACCATTCCTCTGCAGATGATCAGTTAGCTGTTGTACAACTACTCTTTCAAGAATTTTTGCGATAAAATGAAGGTTGGAGATTGGCCTATAATTAGCTAAGACAGCTGGGTCAAGTGACGGCTTTTTAAGCAATGGTTTAATTACTGCCACCTTATTTAAGATCGAAGGATTAATTAATGGTAGTACTTCTTTGAGCAGTCTTGTAGGAATGGGGTCTAATACTGTGACAAAAGTGACAACTGAATATCAACCAATTAAGCTAACTGTGAATCTTTTATATCCTCTCTTGGAAAAAAAAAGAAAAGAAGTGGCAGAGCGTAGCTCCCGTACCAGCACTACACCTCTGGGTACCATACGGGCCTGACTTTGTAGGATGCCCAGTTTCTGCTCCCACACTGGTCTCAATGGACTAATTTTAGAGTTAAACTGATTGCCACTTGACATCGAGTTTGACAATACCTGACTGACTGCCTGAACATCAATATTCTCACTCTTAGATGGTCAGATAGAGTTCTGTCCTAAATATTCAGAACACATTAGACTCTAGGTCTCAGGGGCAATCAGGTATAAGCTGTTAGGATTAGGGTAAGGGTAAGTTTTGGGGTCAGGTTAAGCATCAGAAAACATGACCATTTACAGGTAAAGTCAGGTTCAGGTTAATAGATAGTTGAGAATTGCAATATAATGGCAACTAAAATTCAGCATTGTTGTTCACAGTTGTCCAGTATGGTTATCAACTGACCTGTATATGTAAATGTGCCAGTGTCTGGCTATACGTGCTTTGTGTTAAGTTCCTCAGTAAAAATATGCTCATCTTTTAGCATCTGTACATTTCTTTGTGGTGCTTTTTGGTACAAGCAAACTACAACATACAATATTCAGAAATGATAAACCTCTCTTGTGTATAGAGGTCATTTCTCTTACCCAGTCTCTGTCAGGTAATGGATATAGCTGACAGCATGTGCCTGATACACTGACACATTAGATAGCACATCTACTATCTGGCTTTGTCTATCTCTGTGACTTGTGATGTCAGTGAAGCGATACGTGTGATGCCAGCTTTTGAAATAAAGCCATCTTCCTGACTGATAGGTGTAATAACTGGAATCCAGGCAAGGTAATTCTGTTGAGGTATAAAAGAGGCTAAAGGGAAGAGAGGTCAATATCAGAGCGAACAACCACGTGTGCACGCCTCAGAGATGGTAAATGAATCTCGAGCTGATATCTGTGTCCTACCTTCAAATGTGTCAGGTGACTGAAGCGATGGTTCAAATAAAGGAGCAGACTCACACCCCCTCTATCTCCCTGCGAGGTATGATGTATGGCTATCAGACTGTGGGTGAGTCATTGCTCTTTGCTGAGTAGCCTACCCCCGCAGTAACTTTGACAAGATAGATGGCAGAGCTAGGCAGGCATCTCAAACACATTCTTCAAAGTACAACACTCATCCTTCCTTCCCTTACTTTGTGTTTACACTCTAAACAACCTAGTCAACAGGTCTCAGCAGTCTGACTGATTGTTGCTTGTGCAACATTGCATCTGCATTTCAGTGTATAGATACAAAGTCTGAGCCAACTGTCTAGTACCTTGTACAGTGCACATAACTATACTTGGTACTAACATACTCAGTAAAAATCAAGACCATAGACTGTTTACAGAGTGAATGAGTCATAAAACCCCCAAATAAGTCAGAATTTTGCATTTTTAATGTCTGTTGTTTTTTGAATGGGTTTCTGGTTAGAGGGGTGCTTACCGCTTTGCAACTGACTGGCTTCCCATTCATGTCAGTGGTAGGTGGGGCCAAGGGTTCCCAGTCACGTCCTTTGTTGTAAGTTATTAGAGTTGACACTTTTCCATCAATCTTCTGGTTGGCCAAGAAGACTCCTTTAATTCCACGTACCTGACAGAATGAGATTGATTTTTCACAGCTTTGGTTAAAAGTTATTTAAAGTTATTTAACTATGATGTCATAACTACGATGTCACTCATTTCGAATAAATTGGTATATATGTAACTACTGCTTCTTCTTCTTCTTTTTTGGGTGCTCCCTCTAGGGGTTACCACAGCAGATCATCTCAAGCTATCACTAGAATACTCCTCTGTCATACCAGCCCTCTGCATATCCTCCTCCTCTGTGGTTTTCCTCTTTAACTCATTCCTGGAAGCTCCATATTCAACATCCTTTGTTCAGCATATACACTATCTCTCTGCACCATCCCCAAACCATGTCAGCCTTGCCTTTGTAATTGTCTCCAAACCACTCACCCTGAGCTGTGCCTCTGATTTACTCATTTATAATCCTGTCCCTCCTGGTCACTCCCAATGACAATCTTAGTATCTTCAACTCTACCTCTGCCTCCTGTCTTTTTGTTAATGCCACCATCTCCAAATCACACATCATAGCAGGTCTCACTACCGTCTTGTAATTCTTCCCTTTCACTCTTGCTGTTATCCTTCTTTTACAAATCAGGAATATATGGTAACTGCTAAAAAAAATGTAACATATGCACTAATATAAAGGTAAAGTTGTAAAGTCAGTCAGTTGACTGACCGCAGCTTAACATTAAGCTAGAGGTCACACAAAACCAATGTAGTAGTCAAACCCATGTATGTAGTCCAATAAGCAAGAGTCTGTTCTCTTTCAATTGATTCACTCAGTACAACACATATAGTATGGGGTATCTCGTGAGATCTGTTTGGTGAGGCGGAAGTAGATCTTTTTGCTCCACTCACTGCCCCCTGTTCTTTGCCATAACCAACCATGATGCATGTTCCTGTATGCATTTCCTCCAGTGGAAATGATACCACCAATTCTAGAGAGAGTGCCTCAGCAGTGCCTCTCTCTAATTCTAGTCGCCCCTCGGTAGCCAGCAAAGTTGTGGTATGCAGAGATATTCAGTCTGCAGTGAGGCCTTGGTGGCTTCCTCTACCTCCTCTCTCAGGTGGGAGGGGTGGTGATTCATCTGTGCTCAGAAATGTAGTGGCTGCATGCTTACCTGTTGAGAGATCAAATTTGATAGCTATGGGTCTGCCCCCAAGTGTGGTGGCAACAATTCATACTGCTAGAGCTTCATCCACTAGAGGCTTGTATGCCTTGAAATGGTGAGCCTTTGAGCAATGGTGCCTCCGTTGCTTCTAGCTTTGGGTTCTGCAAAGCCAGTGGGTGGCCTTCATGCTTTGTCTGTGCATCCTTTTTCCACACAGTTCTCTTCTGTTGGCCTCGGGGTTGTATTACATGTGAATGCAGCATATTTGACTAAGGCTATTCTTGTGGCTTAAAGCTCTATGGAATTTGAGCTTCTGAATGTTTGCCCCCATCCTTTCGAGGAGCAGAGGAGGCTGCATTCTCTGTGTCTGGTGCATGTGCTACATACCTACATTGACCACACTCAGAATGTGTGTTTATGTGACCAGTTGTTTTTCTGCTTTGCCAATCCAGCCAGAGGTAGAGCTCTGTCTAAACAGAAGCTCTCCCACTGGATTATGGGGGCTATCTCCCTGGCATACAGCACCAAGGGTCTCTCTTTGCCTTTGGGTTTGAGAGCACACTCTATGAGGGGAATGGCAACCTCATGGGCCCTTTTTAAAGGAGTTCCTGCGAGTGATATTTATACTGCAGCTAGTTGGTCATCACCAAACACTTTTGTTTGGTTCTACTGTTTGGACGTGACAGCCCCTTTGGTGGCTCATTGTGTCCTTTCTGCTGGGTCTGCCATGCACTAGGGTGATGGTGGTGCGACTCCAGTTCGGTGGCTGCTCTGCGAGTCTCATCCCATACTCTGTGTTTTGTACCAAGTGAATCGACTGAAAGGGAACAAAGTGTGATGTCTATAACTTCTGTTCTCTGAAGGAGAGGAGCGAGGTACAACACCAGGTTGACCCACCTCGCAGCTGGGGCAGCTATCGAACTGAGGGATGACTGTGATGACAGGGGTGTATATGTGCAGGCAGGGCTGAGCATATGTCATCACAGGTCATCTGCCTTAAGGGCATGAATAGAGGTGTCTTCAGCCAGGACACAGGGGCGTGATAACCCATACTATATATGTTTTATCTTATTGCTCTCCTTCAGGGAACATAAGTTATAGACATTAACACTTTGTTTTATTGCTTATATGTTGAACTTTATATTAGTAAAAAATTCATGTGCTGTTTTTTTTATATTGCAAAGTATTACTTTCATCTTGTAACTCTTGTCAGCTTCAACTGGAATGTAACCTTACTTTGAACTACAGAGCCTGGGTCATAATTTTAGCTAAAATACGCCATTTAACCATCAGCAGTGGTTGAAACTAAAGTGCAGAAGGATATGTAGCAAGTTATATTATTTGGAAACCACAAGACTGTAAAAGTTTAATTCACAAAAATCAATATTTACTGCATGGTTTTTGTGGCTGTGATGTTGCTAGCTATAGATTCTGAAGATGAAACATTAAAGAGTGAAACAATAATGAACAAAGACATTTAGACCAAGCCAGGCAGCATGTCAGACATGTCTGCTTTTGCAGACTTCCTTAGCTCTCAGTAGCACTGATGTTCACACAAGAAAAACAAATCGTTTAAATCAAAGTACATAAGCCTGCCTGTATTCTCTTTGTACTTTTGGCTTCAAACCTCTTCCTGTCTGTATTTTATGCTCCTTCTGCCTCAATCTCCCTTTATTCATCCCACATATATTGTTTGCCTCTCTATCTCTATCTACAGTATGTGACGAAAGCGCAGCCCAGAGTGAAGGATGAGACGTGGGAAGGAGGAGATGATCCACTGCCTATTCTTTTCCCCTCTTAACACTCCCTCTCTCCTTCTTCCTCCTCCATTTGTGTCATGTCTTCTGTGCTCTTTTATCTGGAGAAATAGGCAAAAGACTCAGGAGACACACAAATGAACAACTGCATAACTGTCTTAATGGGTGGGTTACAATGACACAATGTACACCTTCTGCAAACATCAGGCATCTGGCATAAAACTATTTTCTTTTGCTATTTTTTATTCCAACCCTCTCAAAACCACAGGTCCGCTTACAAAACCCACTTATTTTAATACAGTTTTGTGGAAATATAACAAGTTTTTAGCTTGACTTCGTTATGAGGGACACATACAAAAACAGAAGATTTCAAAACACGTGCTAAGATTAATAGTCAAGAAACTGGTGAGTTAGTTTAGAATGGAAACAAGAGAGAGACATTTGAAGTGAACATTAGTTTCTCACAATACTTGCTTAACTAAACGTGCTTCCTAACATTCACATTACTTTTTTCTGTTTTAAACCTTGCATAATGTTCAGGTCAATTTTGACATTTAGCAGCAGTAAAAACCCTAAAAGTCATTCTTTTATCATAACATTTAATTAATTTTGTAAAGTGACCAAAAATGCACAAAAATAAAAAAATCTGAAATTTTTATATTGTTCTACAGGTTACACTGTTGTACACTTTTTAGGATTTCTTGGCCTGGGTCAAGGCTTGATATAGTATATAAGGGTTAATAATAGCCTATTTTAAATGTTAGCAACAAATACAATAAAGGTATTTCATCCAGACACTTTAGCTTTAGTTTTTCTTGTATTGCTTGTGTATAAAAAATACAGTCACTAACAATGTTGCACAGGCTTTGGGTGTTCTTTCATTACAAATTACCCACAAATGTGTGCTATTCTCCAGCTGTAAATAGTCCCAAACACATGCCTCCAGGATTTGTTGAAATGGCATCTAGGAAAATAGAGCATTATTTGCTAATGTCCTGATATAGTTACATCTACTCAAGGTGCTTCATGTTGACTGACTACTCTGGACTTGATTGACTTACTAGTGCCTTAAGGAAATAAAATTTGCATTTAGGCTTTGCTGTGTTTACACCTGAATATTCATCTATTTTTACAGAGCAATTTGACAATAATTTTTACACTATTTGGAGTCTTTGTGCCTTAAAATCCCAACCTCGTCTCACCTCCAGAATGTCGATGAGGACATTCTCCTCTGGCTGCTTGGTGCTGCGAACATTTTCCAGGACAATTGAGTAGTAGACACCTTCAGGGTCTGACTGGTACAGGTTGTATGTGTCCAACTGGTACCACTCCTGGAGGGCGAGGAAGACCTGGTTCTCATCTGTGCTCACTATCTGAACATCCTAGAGAAAGAGACAGAAGACAGTTTCTGAATTAGTGTTGTTGGGAATGAAACAACAGAGAAAAGAAGAGGAATAGAATGAAACTGAAGAAAGAGAACTAAGTGGATGAAATGACAGAGAAAGCTCACAGAGTTCAGAAAGATCATTAAAGAGAAAAATAAGAAAAAATGACAGATACTGAATACAAGACAAAGGAGCAACACAGAAAATGAAAGCAAGTAATGACGGAGAGACGACAGAAAAAAGAAACCGAATAAAGAAAAGAAGAGCGAGAATAGATAAACCAGTAAAAGCAGCAAGTGTGATTCACAGAAGTCTGACAGTGCTTCACAGCAAGCCAGAGAACATAATCGGACAAATACAAAAACAAAACAAACCAGGGGAGATAACGAATACGGGTTCTACCCATTGAAAAACTGTTTTTGGCAGCTTAGAATACTGTTAGGTGCATTTGTCAAAGCTCTTGAGACTCATGAAAGACTGTAATGATGGCTCGAAGAGCAACTCAGCACTTTCTCTCTATTAGTGATTACATTAACATAAGATTTGGAGACGAAGCCAACAAGGTGTGTCTATAATCACTGACACTCTTCCATCTTGTTTATGAAAAACACTCAAGCTCAATTACCCATAGATTTATGGTGGTGGTTCCAAGTAATAGCAATATTGAAAGCCATATGCTGATCTTCATATTCATAAATGTACTCTTTCTGAATCACTCAGCAGCTTTCTGCAAATTGCCACAGGACTGATTATGGCTGGACGCTTTCTCAGGACCCCTTGGTATCACATTTGAAAGCACTGGGTACCTTTTAGCATAATATTTCACTGTGCAGGGTTAACATTATGAACTGATGTATTTTAATCCAAACTACTGATCCTTTCCTAAAATTAGCCAAGCTGTTTGATGTTTAAACCATAGAAAACAAAATGCCACCATTTATGCCACCGTCACCACTCCTACCTTAGGGAGACATTGCCACTTTTTGGCCTTACCAGCAATGGATGGTGTATTAAACCCTGATGCCAAAGGACGCCCTGTGTGTATCTTTAGGTGGCTTTGACAATACAGCAGGATTTGACACTCTGGGAATGGAAACAGACAATGTTTGTATCTAAAGAACCACACTTAAGCATGTGGCCAAATTTTGAGAGAATAATAAAGCATATAATGTTACTTCCAATGGATATCATGTTAGCCAGCAGTCTTGGGATATGGGGCCTGGGGGGCTTGTGGTGGCGGGTGCTGGCCCCGGGCTGGATGGCTGGCCTCTTTTGTGTGGGTCCGGGTGCGGGGCCTGGGGCCCTGGTGCCCAGAGCCCTGGTGCCCGGGGTTGCCCATTTGCTGGTTGGGTCCCTCCTTGCGTGTGGGTGGTCTGTGCTGCTCCACTGTGTGGGGGCCATTCACGTGGTTTTGTTGGCTGTGCTGTGCTGTGCAGTCATCTGTCCCTCCTTTTAATTACACTATAGTCATTACAACTCATGACACATCACCATACACATAGGGCCTTGGGGGGCAGGTGCGTTACCCAGAGGTTAGTGGATGGGGTTTCTGAGATGGTCCCAATCACCTCTTCACTGCTGTCTGCCTCTCAATTTTACCTGCACTTTAGACATTGAGGGTTTTGGGGGTGATGTGGGGATGAGCACTGTTGACCAGCTGTCACGTGCTCATGTCGCATCTGTCCACTCAGCTTTAATAGAACTCTAGCTTTTCACTCACTATTTATACCTCATACACTCATGTACATCAACACATGCACTCAGCAGGTCCAACTGTGAAGCGGGGAGGGGAGCAGACGGGTCTTCCCACACGCCTGTGTCCTGCACCCTGGCCAGGACCGGGGCTGGCTGCTGATCTGGAGCTGGGCTGACTGCATCCCGGGGTCGCTGCTGGCCATGGGGGGCATCCGTTCGTCCACACTTCGAAGGGTGGGGTGGATGTGATGGATGGGTGTCTTTGTGCAGTTTCTTTGTGTGTGTGTGTGTGTGAGAGAGCGAGAGAGAGTGTGTGAGTGTGCCAGTATATATTTGTGTATGTGTGTTGTGGCTCCAAGGCCACTGGCCGGGTGTTTTGGCGTGGTTGCTGGCCTTTTCCCTTGGGGATTGCGGTACGGGGTTGCTCGGGCCTATTCACGGCGTGGTGGGGGGGCTCCACTGTGTCTCAGCTGGTTCTCAAGTGGCTGGGGTCCCGGGGCCCCATCCTCAGCTTGTACTGGAGTGGCTGGCCCCTGCCGGTATCGGCTGCTCATTGCCTCTGGTTCTCTGTGGCTCCTGCCCTTTGGCTGTAGGCGCCTTGTATGGGGCCTCCCTCTTCCCTCTGCTGGGGTGGGGGCATGGGTGTCATCGAGATGTGTGACCTCAGGTTTTCAGTACTCTTGGGGGGCTGTGGATGTCCTGGGTGTCCTGGATCTTTCTCTGTCCGCCTCTGGCTCCCGGGGGGGCGTTGTTGCAGTCTGTCACCCTCATCGAGTACATTTCATGACAAACACTCAAACACAGATGCACTCTCTCGCTCCCTCTCTATCACACTCTGACACACACACACACACACCTACACACACCTACACACACACACACACACCTACACACACACCTACACACACACACACACACACACACACACACACACACACCCATACACACACACACCTATACACACACACACACACACACCATATGCTTTCAGAGTGTCTTAACTCTGCCTGTTTGTTTCTCTGAATGACCAGTTTAACTTTCAGATCACTGATCAG
>VUQS01065223.1:0-16666 GCA_015108495.1 Heterochromis multidens | reverse complement strand
CTGCTTAGCGTACAGTCTCAGGGTGCTGGATTTGGGGTGAAACCCTCCGTGCATGGTAAGGAGCTTTCTTGTCTTGATGTCAGTGCCTTCTATCTCCTCCTTTGGCCAGCTTATTATCCCAGCAGGGTATCTGATGACAGTAGGTGTTGATTGCCCAGATCTTGTTCTTCCCATTTAGCTGACTCCTCAGGACTTGCCTTACTCTTTGCAGGTATTCGGTGGTTGCAGCTTTCCTAGTGGCTTCTTCATGGTTCCTGTGGGATTCCAAGGTACTTGTCCTCAGTGTCCATAATGTTACCGTCTGGTAGTACAATCCCCTCAGTTCTAACTACCTTCCCTCTCTTTGTTACCATCCGGCTACATTTCTCCAGTCTGAATGACATTCCGATGTCATTGCTATAGATCCTGGTGGTGTGGATCATTGAATCGATGTCTCGTTCACTCCTGGCATACAGCTTGATGTCATCCATGTAGAGGAGGTGGCTGACCTTTGCTCCATTCCATAGTCGATATCCGTAGCCAGTCTTGTTAATGATCTCACTGAGTGTGTAAGCACAGAATAAACATCTTAGCTGTCATACAAGTGATCTCATGTATGTGTATACACACAAAGGTTCATGTCAAACTGAGACATGGGGTTATATCTGCTACTCTCAGATTGCTTGTGTTGCCAAATGTCAGGCTAAAAAACATTTGTCTGCACCTTTGGTTAGTACAATTGTGGTGGGCATCCACATATAGTGTGGTAATTCTGGAACATTGACACGTTTACATTGTTTACAGGGTTATCTGCTAGATACTCGGACATTGGACAGCCTCTTTGCCTCATTGATAAATGCTGACTATTGAACATTGCACTTTACCATGATATTTATGATGGTAAGGTCTTTACCATGATGAAGAAATCGAATTTTGATAAAAAACGTTCAAGGCAGCTCAATTTAGTTTGTTGTTTTCAGCTATTTCTGGAAGTCTTTCTTCATACCTGCAGCACTAAAATCTAAATCATTCCATAAGCTTCTCTAAAGCAAGAGAGTTGTATACATTTATGCATGCACCACAACAGCAGTGGCTTTGTTGATTAGTCATAATTTGATACTTCATCTAGCCAGGTGAACTGTCTCATGGTCATAGTAAGCTGCAGTTTAATTGTTGCCTGATTTGTTTACTAATATGTGTATGGATGTCTTCCCACAAATAGGATGTGGCTTCTGTAATGATGAAAGCAACTATTAAATTATTCAGAGGTCCAATTGTGATGAGATGAAAGCACGGATGACTTTTTCATGGTTCATTTGAGATAAAAACAAAAACAAACAAAAAAAGTTTAACTTTTGCAGTATATTGTAGCTTCAGAAAACATGGCTGTAGTATCTTGGTGATTTCTTTGTGAAAACATAGGTCTGAGTCACTCAGATTGTGGGTGGAGTGCTTGATGCTGGAGAACAGGTTTCCAAGGTTTTGTTTGCCAGGTTCAGGTCAGGTTTGGGGGTGTCGAACAAGAGGACCTCAGATTTGAAATAACTGACCTTCAGGAAGTTTAGTGACATCCAGCATTTAACATCAGAGAGACAAGCCAAAGGATTTTTGATTGTATTTACATTACTACCTGTCAGTGCTACACATAGAGATGCATAATCTGCAAAAGAGTGAAGATTACCATTGTATTTAAGGATTTTTTGAATTACATAAATAGAGCATGAAGTATGAACAAGAACGAACCCCTGGGGAAGACCATTCGAGTAAGGCTTAGGAGAAATCCCCCACTGAAACCAGGCAAGAAGATGCCCTTGATTCCAACACTGCATTCAAGGCGGTTTAAAATTATGCCAGGTCAACTGTATCAAAGGCAGAACGCAGCTCCAGAAGAATCATAATAGAGCAAACACCAGAGTCAGCAACAATTAAATAAATCACTTGTTGCCTTGATAAGTACTGTTTTTGTGTTGTGCCAGGCATGGAAATCTGATCAATATAGCAAAAAACACCCGACTCTTGTTCATATGCAAGATTAATTGACAGCATCAAATGTTAGTTGCACTAGGAGAAGTGGACCTACTACTTTTTAAAAACTAGATTGAACAGAGACAGTTGACAGTGAAGAATTGATACTAGTAAGGATATGAGGACCAGTGGTCAGGGACTCCTCTTTCAAAACTTTAGTGGGAATACTGTCAAGCTGAAAGGTGGAGAAATTAAGGTGGGAGATGATCTTACCTAATTCTTGCACTGAGATCACATTAAAACAGATGATTTTTGGTCGCAAGTTAGATGTAAAGCTGAACGTCTTCTCGTTTCTTTTGTTTTTTTTTTTAAAGCTGTTTAAGAAACTATTCATATGTCTGTGGATGCTTCCCTTTGCTGGGTAGGTGCAGGCCTGGTCATGGGGTTCATTGCCTGAAATAAGACCCTGGGGTTGTGGCAGATACTAAAGATTAAATTTAAAAAATAAGAATAAAATCTCCTTGCTTGTTTCACTGTATGGTAATAGGCAGACATCTTTTTTTTATTATAAAAAGAGACAATACATTTATCTTTTTTCCATTTACTCTCAGCTCTTCTGCATTTCTTCTTTATATCGCTTGTATGATCACTGAGCCATGGGAGGGCATTGTGTTTTGGATGTTTTTCCTTAAAAGGGGCAATGTCATCAAGGATAGATTTGCATATTCTATTGAAATTATCTAACAGTTCATTGACTGAGAGATCCCTTACATCAGGGATATGAGGGCAGAGGAGGCTAAGAATTTTTCACAGAAGCTGCTGGCTGACTTTGAATTAAGACACTGAGAGCAAATGCAGGTTGATCGTTTGTGAACGGGAAATGGAAGATGACAGGCAATAAAAACAAGCAGTTCAACATTATTTAGAGAGATGCCATGGGACAGCACAAGGTCAAGTGTATGTCCCCTGTTGTTTTATGTTTCTTTACTGACTGTTTAAGATTAAAGGACTGAAAAAGGTTAATACAATTAGCAGTAAGAGTGACCTGTAAATTCACACACAAGATGGATGCTGGGCACTTCAAAGAAAACCCAGAGATACAAAAGAAGAAAATGTGGCAAGAGAGACAGGTGAATATTTATGGATGCTATTAAATATGATAGCTATGCTACCTACATGGCCTGAGTGCCTAAGCTGATTCAAGCATGAGTAGTTAGGGGGGCATATCTCAGTCAGTTGGACATGATATCCTGGACTTAGCCAGGACTAAGTAATAAAAAAGAAATCAATATTGTGAGTTGGCACATAACAGACCTCAAATTAAGTAAACAAAACACAGTTGAACATTTGGAAAAGGAGTTAGCAGTGAAAAGAGTTAAGGGGTGTGAGAAGAAGCAGAGCATCTGGGTCTGTACAGTAGGGTATAATGTGACCCTGACAGATAGAGAGTATGGACTGATGCTTTTTCTACTGAAGTGCTTTCTATCTAACATTCATACTCTGATGGCTGCATCGGAGAGCAACTTGGGGTTGTATGCAGACTGGAGCAGCCAGGGATCAAACCACCAACCTTCCGATTAGTAGATGACCTGCACTACCTCCTGAGCTACAGCCACCCCAAGTATTCAGCGGAAAGTGTTCAGCAGGACCCTGGTTGACTCATGCTGAGTCAGAATTAAAGCCAGTTTGTGAAATTAGGTTTTTAATAAGTTGTTTAGCACCCTTGGTGTTTGGGTATAAATCATCTTATTTATGGAGAGCTGCCATTCATGCAGACTATAAAGATAAGTGAAATGTTCTAGATTGTGATATATATCCAGATATCCAGAGATTCTAGTTTGTTGTGCAGTTTAATTGATTGTTTATCCATGATGTCATTGGTACCCAAGTGAACAACTGGTGTATGGGCTGAGGGACGGAGGTGAAAACTAGTGAAATTTCAGTAATGACTGCCACTTTGCTGCCAGGTAGATAATAGGAGATAGTAACAGGAAGTTCATCAGATCTAGCAATAGAATCATCAATAATGATGATTCAATAAAGTTGCCTGTCCTTACATTCCTCCATCGTAGACAGAAAGTTTTAATGAAAAATGTTGATTATAACCTCAGAAAGCTGATTCTGTTCATCTGCATGTAGCGTTTTCAGTGGGAGAAACGTTTTGTCACTATCCAAGTGACTTCTTCAGTCTCAGCTGACTGCAGGTTTCCCCAACCTTATAAACAGTAAATTTACATAATGACCAAAACTAGCACCACTGACTAACAATGGGCCGTGAGGTCAGTTTCATGATCATTAATATGCAGATTGTCATGACCATTGATCAATAGCCATGAGTACCATTCACAGAGAGTTGAGGAATGGTTGCAATCACAGCATTGTAAGATGGTGAAAGATGTACCCTTATAATCTTTCATATCAGCTGGGGCAGACTCAAAATCAGCAGAGGTTATTGAAACAGTTTCACCTCTGTGTAAGGCCAGAGGGAGAGTGTCACTAGAGAGGATGGCATTGCTAGCCACAGCAGTACACCACTGCGCAGGCTGGTCAGTGGTTGGAGCCCAGCAGGACTGCATTCAAAGCCTGGAGTTGCAGGAGGGGAAAGACTATGGTGTCACTTTCCACTGGACACCAGAGATGTCAGAAGTAATTGCTGCTTTCTGGCCATGTATGAGTGATAAACCAAGCTGGAATCTTCTGAAGTACTCAGCGAACATGCAGTCGCCACCCCTATCAGCTGTTCAAGTAGGGCAAAAGATTTTCATCCCCATCTGGTATGAACAGTGAAAGTGAAATAATTTCCCCTATCTTCACAATGGATGTCTAGAAAAGAGGATGGACAATAGAGGATGGGGTAATACTTTTCCTGGACTCTCAAAGCTAGAGGGAGCTGTGTATTGCCATATGTCTAGATTAGCAACTAGGCTAAAAACAAACGTAGCTAAGCTACTGGTACCTGAGAGTCACAAACCTGAAACTAAAAAACTTACACAGATAAAAATTTGGTTAAAAAATGATAAATAACAGACTCAAGTAAGTCATTATAAAACAGCAATTTACGAGTCAAGAGGGCACTTAAATTAGCAAAAAGGGAAACTGGCAGTGATCAGGCAGCTGGCAACAAACGCAACTCATGCATTAAAAATTACTCGTTCCTAGCACAGAACTCTGGGGAACTCCATAACTAACTTTTGTGCATGAGGAAGACTCATTGATTAATTAACAAATTGGAATCTATCAGATAAATAGGATTCAAACTACCACAAAAATGTCGCCTTTAATCCCAGTGGGCTATTGTAGTCGTTGTGGTAAAGTGTTTTGAGTTGTTCAGTGGTATCAAATAATGATCTATCTGGACAAACACAGAGATGAGTCCATTGTATGAGGCTGTAGTAACATTCGCTAGTGATATTTCCATACAATGCTGTACTGTAAATCCTGACTGAAACTCTATCAATAAACCATTCTTCTGCAAATGATCACATAGTTGATTTACAACTACAAATAAAATATTGTAATAAAGGAAAGGCTGAAATCCCATATATGGCTGAAACATCTGGATTGTGTGTATGCTTATAAAGAAATGGCTTAGAGTTGTTGAAGCATTAATTAATAGCAAGACTTTATTACACAGACTTGTGGGGATGGGGCCTAACAGACATGTTGATTGTTTAGATGAAATAATTGTTGAGGTTAGCACAGCAGAGAAAGATGCTGTACTTGAAAATACATCTGTGACATCAGTAGGAAGGCGTAGTTAATTTTTTTTCTGTGATGGTTAAAACCATATTTGTAAATAAGTTCATGAGGTCATTACTACTGAGAAGAATACAAGGCTCGACAGAGCTGTGACTCTTTGTCCACCTGGCTACAGTGCTGAAAAGAAACCTAGAGTTGTCCTTGTTTTCCTGTATTAGTAATTAATAGTAGCTAGCCCTAGTCTTTCCAGGCTAGGTGAAAAGATTCTAAATGAATGGATCACCCCTTCATCTCCAGCTTATCTGCTTTAAGGTGCAGAAGTTTAGGTAGCTGCTCTCCACTGTGTTGGCACATGGCAATGAAAGAAATAATAGTGGAATAACGTCCTTAAATTTCGTTACAGTTGTGTACAAAATTATGACCTAATTAATTAAATGTCACTTGACTGTTAAACCTCACACATAGTATATATTATGGCATGGGGTACTATGGCTAGTTCCAACAATGAGCCAGATTTACTAACACATTGTGCTAGTGCAAACTGGTGTAACAAGAAAAGTACTGTCAGTATTTACAAAGAGAGAGCTACTGGGGGATTGTGATCACATCCTATTTTGCCCCGTTTAGTAAATGTGGCCCAATGTATATCTGAATGAAGCTATAAAGAATGACAGAATGCCATCACTTTAACAGCAATATTGCATATTACATGTCTAAAAAGTGGCAGCTAGTAAATCTCACTTGCTAAGTAACTTTAGCACTAGTTTTCACTTGCCTTACTTTTATCCATGTTATTTAAATACTTGCTTAGTCATTGACAGCTCCTGCACAGTCATGTTCTTTGTCGTGCGCTTGCTGTAAAAGGAGCCTGCGTAGGTAGCATTAGCATTTCTTTTTTTTTTTTTTGTGCGTGTCCTGAGATGGTGATGGCAAATGGCCAGACTGTCAAAACGCTCAGCAAAGCACAGTTATGTAACATCAGTACTCTGACTGACACGGCAAGTGGTATACAAACATAATTTGTTTGTTTGTTGATTACAGTTTTGACCAAATTCATACACAGGAAAAATATTCACATATATCCAAGGAACTCTAATTTCATTTTGGCTTTAGTACAGCTTCAGATTTTTCATCTTTGACATAGTTGCTATATGAAAAGTTATTTTGCTGCTCCAGTGTCAGCGACCTTGCTATTTCCCAGTTTTGTTCCTTGTAATGGCCATAAGATTCTTCTAAGGAAAAAGAACACTGCACTTAGTTCACATCTATCTAGGTGATTTGAAAATGTAACCAGACAAATGGATTCAGAGAAGAAATTCAAAGAAGAAATGAACTTGAAAGGAACAAAAAAGATGTATGAGTGTCTTATATTTAAAATGAATGCAGTCACATCTGATGAAACATTTTTTCTTTTCAGAGCACTGACTAATGAACTGCAGATCGGGACACTGTAGAAACAGTTTCATTAATCTCCGACTTTACCCAAGGTTTATGGAATGGTGCTTAATAAAGCCCCACACATACAAAATGTTCTTTGCTATAACTGGTAATGATTATAGGATATTGATGTCTTCTGAAACTAATGATTCTGCAGCACACACATGACCTCTTTTGGCACTGAGTTGCATTACAGTGATAACTCCCTACAAACTGGACTTATGTGTTTTGCTGTGCTGGGATCCATCTTTTACTTATTTTCACCCTGATGCCATGCATATTCCCACCCTATATCTCCTCCTGCCACCCTCTTTCTTTCACTCTCTTTCTATCTTTCTCACAGGGCTACGTTCACACCTCCTCCTCTATCACGAACCTACCCGTTTTCCCTACTGCCTGTAACATCAAGTGCAGTAGGAGAATTGAGGGATCCAATGAGTAAAGCTCTGTCTCTGCTGTCAGACAGACCTCAGTCACAGTCTCTACCCCTGTCTGGCGCAGAGGTATACACACATGGTAAATTAATCCCTGTGCCCTGTCTGCCGCACATTGCGCTGATGTCAAAAGTAGTACGCTGTTTGGAGAGTGGGGTGACATTTTCGAAAGACAGACACACTGTGGGAAGCCATTACACTCAGAAACAACACATAGAGAGGAAGCGATGGAGAGCAGCAGGCCTAATGAATGGAGAGACTTAGAGAAGAGGAGAAGGAAAGAGGATAAAACAGGCAAGCTAATGAAGGGTAAACGAAGGGACACAAATAAAGCAGCTAATGAGACAGATGCATCAACCTGCTGTGACCTTTTCCTCTTTATCTAATCATGCATGCCTTATTATGGTCTTTTTATTCACTGTTTACCATTAATATTAGTTGTTACTGTCTCTTAGGCCCCCATGCAGCACTCACACAGATTACAACCTCAAATCAAACCCATTTGTTTCGCTAACTCCCATTTGTTTCACTTAGTCTTTCATCTATTGATTGCATTCATCTCTGCTCAAACATTGCTACTGTACAGCAACGAGGATCAGTTTTTATGTGCTTAGTAGATGAAGATATGTTTTTTTTTTTTCAAAGTGAGTCTAACACATATCATAAGAAGAGAAGGGTTACTGAAGGTGAGACAGGTGACTCATTCAGGTAAAATAAGCTTAAAAAAAAAGAGCACGTGAGCTGAGGGTCAGCTCCAGTCCAGCATGAGATCTTGCAGCACCTGAGTTTTCAATACAGGTTAGGCAGCAGGGCTATATGCCAGCGTTTCTTGCTGTTTCCATACTGGTGAGATCAAACAAAGCAAATGCCTTTTTGCCAGGTGGCAGAAAATACTTTCTTTTTCTTTCTTTCTTTTTTATTTTACTGATGAATGCCACCGCTATTTGAGTCTACCTCTAAATGTGCCTTTGAATGAGAATGTAACATTACATTTCAAGCATAACACACAAACACAAAAGAACATCATTTTCTTATGTATGCTTCTGCAAGCGAATCTGCAAAGACGAGTGGAATCCACAGCTTTTTGCCTTACTGATCTGTGGCGCCTTCACCAGATGTTGCACCACAGCTGGGTCTGTGCTATCAGGTGCTTCAAATTGACCATACTCGATTTAATTGCTTGGTTACTTTGTTATCTTCATCCAAATGTAGTTTCTGAAATCATTTTACAAGCTAACTAAATCAAGCAGCCATATGCCTTGGTGTGTTTTCACCAGCTTAGAATGAATGGAGCTCAAACAACAACAACTGCTGCTCTTCCCCCTTGAGAACCTGGGATGAGGCTGGGAACACACTGCTGTTTTTACAGCATAATGCTACCCCATTCAAGATGGAGGGGCTTAACCAAATGACTAATAGCAATTTTACACAGAAGCATACTTATTTGTGTCAGGAAAGACATAAATGCTGAAATGAAATGGATTGCAGAAACATGTTTCTACCATGTTGCATGGAATGGTTCTCAAAGAGAACAAGTCCCATGAGGATCAGATGAAAGGTACATGCGGGAAAATGAAATAAAATACCAGGTTATTTGATCTTTAAAACAATGTCTGTTCTTTTTCTGTAGATATCTCAGGACCAGTGGCTGTTCAGACTGTTCAGGCTGTTTTAAATTCTTTGTGGAAATTAGTTATTTAGACCTTTGACTATGATGGGTTATGTTTGAAGGAAGATGTGTAAGTATTCAACAAATTACTGATGCAGTGCAAGGCCATTTCTATGTGACATATTTAAGCATATCTTTACATGGTTTTATTATTTTTCATTTGCCTTTCTCTTACATCTCACCTGGGAATTACTTGTTCTGCACAACCCTGCTAATAAAGGAAATGGTCTGCACAGTGTACACTGTGAAGCTTTAAAAAGGGACTTCTGATTAAAGAAGAATTTAACAGTTCAAAACACAGCTTTGTCATCAAACTAGATGCAAATATTTCTTTAAATTAGTGGTCTGTGAAGAAAGAAAAAAAGATTGTTAAAGTGGAAGAGGGGAAATCCTACAACAAACCAGCATACTTTGCAACCCTTTTATTTCAATTCTATTCCTCAGACTGCTATTATTGAATAAGATTGACTCTGGCTTCTCTGGATGTGTGCCTACAAAAGACAAGAAAGTACAGTCTGTGGCTTGCAAGAGTACCCTGGAGTAAAATGATTAGGGAGATCTCAGTACAGATGGAAGTAACACACTTTATATACATATACTTCCCATTTGAGATTTGCAGAGGGCTGACGCTAGACAAAATGCCAATATATCAAGTCTGCTTATGTACCAGGTGCCGATTAGTGTACTTTAGTATGGAATGTGCAGATCGGTGTAAGTTGAGAAAACAACAGTGTTTAGTTTAGAAGTTTGGAGGAAAGACACAAGACTAGAAGGATCACAGATCAAACCAATTGCCTGCAGTGATGGGAGAAAGTAGAGAAGGAGGGAATGAAGGAGGAGGAGAGTTTGAGGAGAGTTAAAGAGAAGTGCCCTGATATGCAGCCTACGGGACTCTCAGGTGTAAGGGAGGAAAGGACAACTGTCTATTTTCCAATCTCATTCCTGTTGAAACCCATCTCTCCATTCCATCCGAACTATTTAGGTGTGTGTGTGTGTGTTTGTGTGTGTGATGGTATCTTCCAGCTTGCCTGGAGACATGGCACTGTGTTTCACAGCTAGATCAGCAGTAACAACCACTTCCACTACCAGAGCTGTCACATGCTGCTGCTAACAAAGCTACAGCTCCCACTGCTAACACAGGTCACATTTAACAAGGATAACAGCATGAATTGTACCCTTACTGTGCCTAATGCTTTTTTCACTTAAAAACTCTATTTCTAATTCCAAATAGATAATGTTTGTGTGTAAATAGATAATATTTGTGTGTAACATGTTTATGCATGTTTGTTTTCAAATTGAAACTCTTTTGTATAACACCTTTCAATAGCAGTGTCACAATTTTTTAAACGCCTCGCTAATAAATGAAGGAATCACTGTCTGTGTGTCTGGGTATCTGTGTGTGTCTTTTCTTGACAACCATTCATCTGATCTGCTTCACTTTGTTGGTCCATCACACAGTAGTTGGTTTGTTTTGACCTATTCTTTCTTAGAGGCTGCTGCTGATGTTACCTGACTGCTATGTTTCTGTCACTTTGCAGATAAGTTGACATTGGGACAATGTAGAGGTGGTGGCGGTGTAAGTCACAGAACTTTCCCCCCTGGAGACTGGGGGGTAAGGTACCAGTGGAATGGAATGGTACAAAGACATCCTGAATGATGTGCTTGGAACTATTATTTTTTGTTATGATTTTTATGTTCTGTTTGCCATTACTGTTGAGTTTCAATTTGTGGTCTTTCTTTACGTCTGGTTTTGGAAAGGGTTCCAGGGTGACAAGCCACACCTATGCAATATGCCTAAAAGACCACAACCATGCCATGATTTTATAGCCTTTATTGTAAAACAATTTACACTGACCAATGTAGTGAGACCACAGACTGTATATAAAAGAGGGAAGTAGCCACTGGGATCTCATGGTGGCTACTTCTTTGTTTGTGTATTGCCATTTTGAATCCTTAAGGCAGCATTTTGGCCATTTCCATTTTGGTTTTGTTGGACAATATATGTCACAAAAGAAGCATGGATTTGACTGAGAAAACTGTCATGCTGTAGGGACTTGTCAATCACAGGCTAGGGCTGCTTAAACATACCCAAATTTGTCTAGTCAAGCCACAACTTCCAAAAAATGAAGCTAATGTCAAAGTGGCAAAAACTGTTATTCCTTAAGCTCAAGTTCCTATAAAGTTGGATGCAAGAGTGAGTCATTCCTGCTAGATTTCTGTTTTAAAATGCCCAGTGTCACCCTTACCACAGATTGCCATGATCACCCATAGTTTGGATGGAAGACGCCAACTTGTCTGCAAACACTTGCCACTTACTCTCTGAAGAATAGTGAAACTTGCAAAAGTGCGAAGCAAACCAAACAGAGAATATTTACCCTCGAAGTAAAAGTTGTGCCTTACCGATGCAACCAACACACTTAAAAAGGTACACCTTTTACTTGAAAGGCAAATGGTGTCAATTTCTGGTTTGCAGTGCATGTTTTAATGTTTCACTACTGCTTGCCAAGTTGTTTGCAAATGGTTGCAGACAAGTCTTTGTTTTCCACACAAGCTATAGCTGACGGCGGCAACCTACTTGCAACCAAAGCAGTCGCGAGGAAGTGCAGCACTGTAGACCTCTTTGTGACCGATTTCATGGTAGTGACTGCCAGCAACCTCCAGCAACTGGTTGCAGAATGCATACTTTTCTCCTTTATACTCTATTGATGGAGAATGGTAACCAAGTTTGCTTGCATTAGCAAATTTAGCATTCCACCATCTCATTTTAGCCAGCAGTTAAAATGCTACCCTTAAAGCTTCAGAACAGGGCTTCACAATCCAATCTGTTATGCCACTATGGCTATGTCGACCTTTTTTATAAATACAATGATTTTATTATCAATGGCCCCATAATTTAAAAAAAACCCCATCATGCTCTATTTGATAATACATAAAAGTAGTGATTGCCTCATACACTTGTTCGAAGGTGTTTACTGGGATCATTCATCAAAGAGCAGGAGGGTCATTTTCTCATAGAGCCGTTTACAGTCAGACTTCTTTTAGCAACCAAAGGAGTCACCCTCATCTGGCCACTGAAAAGAATACAGGTTTGAAACACTTCTACACAGGCTTCTCTTTCTTTCAGAAACAATGTCCGTCATGAGTGACATGGGGCTGTAGGTGTGTTGCTGGGAACCCAAGAAAGTACAGTGTTGAGTTTGAAACCATTTGGATGAGCAGCTCTCATGTTTTCTTCTCCTGTTCTGGGACCACTCACATTGTGGTACAGTTCTGATAGGCTTTTATGCTTGATGCTTTGCCCCACAGATGATGTCACACTACTCTGCAACCTCATATTGATGTTACCAGTTCAGATAACACGTTGTTTACAAACCAGACTTCTAAACGCAAACATCAAAAGATCTTTTGTCAAAGACCAAAGAGCTTAACCACTGACTGTGACACCTGCCTTTACTGAAGATAACATGCCTGGCATTGCACTAATTTATGGAAGAAAGGATTAAAATCTAGAACTTATCAAATACATCTGGGCTCAATCTAAAATGATTAGCAGTGATTTGTAATTAATTTTCAGTAAAAGTAAAATTATTTTAGTTTGCTGCATGTACTTATGTTTCTAAGTCCCCATTTTGAGGTAATCCTTAACTGGCTCAAAATTAAACAGGGAATTGACATCCATTATGTGGAAAGAAGTGGTTTTAACCAGCTCAGGGTCTCTATGAAAATATCCATTATGGTGTAAAAACAACAATTAAACATGCAATTAGTCTAGTGCTGAGGTGGGGAGCAACAAATACCCCTTAATGCTTTGATGCATTTTAAACAAATCGACACAAATACTTCTGCACACTTAACAGATTCAACACTTCACTCTTGGCTATATATCACTTTTCAGTTTCCCTGCAGTTATTTGCAATATAAGCAGGGAAACTGATGAAATACTGTTTTTATCTCACCACCACTGGAGACAGAAAATAAAGAAAAGGAAGATAAAAAAAAACAAGGAGAGGAAAGATAGAAAGGACACAGGTAGATAATGTAAAGATGGAGAGATAGAGAGAAAGAGAAGGACATGCAAGCTCATCCCAAGGGAGGTGCTGGCCTTAATTATGCTAGTGTGGCTCATCAGTCTCCTGGCTGCCCTATGGCCTCCACGTCCTTTCTCCTTGTGGACTGAGAATTATGCATCGCAGCAGTGTTTGTCTATAGAGTTAGTCTGACAGATTAACAGCTAAACACCCACAGTTCACACCGAGAGTCCATAGGGACCCCGCTGCCAGGGGAACAGTGGCCAGACAAACAGAAGTGTAGAGAAAAAGAAGAAGAAGATTTTGAAGAAGGCATTTGCTTTCTTATTCTCCAAAGCACAGAAACGACTATACCTGCTTAGTTATTTCTGTCTGAAATCTTGGAACCCCAAAGGCTGAAAGGAGGTTCAAGTTTTGAGTACGAAGAGAGGAAAAGAAAAGAAATAGAGAGATGAGGAAATCGAGTATAATGGGGATAGATGGGGTAATGTAAAGTGGTGAAGAGGAGAAGGGAGGTGAGGAGAAGCAAGCAAGTCATGCAGGGACTCACTAATTGGAACAACAGCAGCAGTACTCTATTCCTAAGTGACTAATTCTACACTAGGAAGTATTGTTAGTGACATCTTCCACTCGGTGTAGTGCTTTCCAGCTACGAATGTTAAGAATGGTGACAAAAACCAAGGAGGAGAGGCATTTCATTACTTTATAATGGCTCAATAGACTGTGCACTCAGAGGAAAAGGGGAATGTAGATTTTGTAAATGAAAAAGTAAAAAAAAAAACTAGTTACATGTGAACATATAAAAAACACTACAAAGTCTTCTTGATTATGTATTAAACAGAAGAAAGTAATTGGGTTTGCAAATGTGAGAGCATCTCGGGTTTTTAAGACCCAGTCTATTTTTACAACAACACAGTTGTATTTTCACAAATGCAACATAAGGCAAGGAGAGACAACTTGAAAGAATTGTGTAAAATGAAAATAAAAGGAGTGTAATACAGAATCATTAATATCACATCATGCAAAAGTGTCTTATATATAAATACCACAAAGACACAGGAGCTAAACTGCCATTTGATCAAGAGGCCCCTTATGTCCCAGCTTTCATATTACAATATTGCCGAACGAGAGCACAGTGTGTAACATCAGCTCAGCTCAAAATGACTGTGGATGAATGTAGATGTGGCAAAGACTCCAGAGTGCCCAAGAAGTAAAATTAAATGCTGTTTATGTTTCCCTTCCTATAATATGGGCACTCGAGCAAGCATAAACACAAAGTTCTCTCAGATCTATTCATTGCCTTCCTGTTTTGATCAGTATGACAGACAAATGCAAAGTGGTTGCAATGTGAGGAGATGTTATTCTGAGGGCTGGCTTCCTTCTCCACTTAACTCTGGTGACAAAGATATTATACGGTTTTTATCTCTGTGTACAGTGTACAGGGGGCCAGCTACACCTGTACTCTTGACAAAGGCCAGCTTTTCAGTAGGGGACTATGGTGTCAGCCTGAAGGAGTTCTGTTGTAATTGAGTATTAATGAAGGTGGCGAGGAGGGGGGTGCCTAATGTCTGATCTGTTAGCAGTGGCAGGCCCTCTGTGGTGCAGGTAGCTAGCATCTCTGTGTTTTAGAGGATTTGGTTATCTATTATGTATGAAGGATTAGTCTCCTTCTGCTCCTTCCACCGGTGGGATATCAGCTCCTCGATAGCCTTGACTGCCAGGCTCCACACTTGTTTGCAGATTTAGAGGCCCCACTGCTGCACACCTCCACCCTTAGAGTCCTGTTTAACCTTGAAGACAGAGAGCCAGAAGTCCTGCTAATTCATCTAATCAAATCCTGCTTATCGAATCCTGCTGGGAAACACCACTCGCAGTCTCTGATACATAACTGGTAGCTTAGGTGGTCTGGGATGGTGCAGGGTTAAGCGGCTGGCACCAAAGTGAAACACATGCACACAAATACAGATACTGTACACACACAAATGGCACTAATGTGTATATACATATATATATATATATATATATATATATATATATATATATATATATATATATATATATATATACACAAAGGCATAAGTGGACAAGGGATGAGAATAGGGAACTGTTGGAATGCTACTACACAAGTAACCCCAGTAACAGGGACTACATGAAGAGGATGTGGGACCTATGGATGTTCCAACATAAGGAAGAAGCAACTGCTATCGCAACTAGAGATGTCTACTAGAAGATGTGATTGCAGCATTACGGACAATCCCTACTGCAACCATCACTGAAACCAATCAGCTGATGTATACAACAGTGATCCTCGAGATGCTTGGCTATAAGATGAACAGCCACAAGGAGCAGTACCCTCCATGGAAAAGGAGACTAGAGGCCAAGATCAAGGCAGCACGGAGGGAAGTTAGCCAACTATCGGAACTGCAGAAAGGTGTGATGAAGAAACTACCTAAGAAGTACAATAAGCTGCCCATACCTGAGGCCTTGGAAACTGCCAAGCAAAGAATCACAGCTTTGGCTAGCCGCTTGAAGAGCTATACCAGAGAGATAGAAGCCAGGAGAATAAATCGGATGTTCTCCACTGGACCATCCAAGGTGTACTCTCAGTGGCAGGGGAACAATATGAGAACAGCAGCCCCACCAAGGCTGGAGACAGAGCAATACTGGAAGAGCATATGGGAGAAGGATGCAACGCTTAACAACAATGCTCAGTGGCAAGTGGATCTAAGAACAGACCACAGCAAGCTCCCTGAACAAGCTCCAGTAACCATCTCAGTGGCAGATATCCAAGAAAGGGTCTCAAGCATGAAGAGTTAGACAGCACCAGGCCCGGAAATGATTCACACCTACTGGCTGAAGAAGCTAACTGCACTCCATGAACGCCTGGCAGCACAAATGAACCAGCTACTAGTAGATGAGACACACCTGGAATGGCTTACTGAAGGCCGGACAGTCCTGATCCCCAAGGATGCCCAGAAGGGACTAGTCCCATCCAACTACCGACCAATAACCTGCCTCAGCACAACATGGAAGCTCCTGTCAGGCATCATAGCGGCTAAGATGAACAGGCATGTGACTCAATACATAAGCAAGGCCCAGAAAGGAATTGGCAGAAACACCAGAGGAGTCAAACACCAGCTCCTGGTAGATAGAGCAGTCACTCAAGACTGCAAGACCACACTGACCAACCTGTGCACCGCCTGGATTGACTACAAGAAAGCCAATGACTCAATGCCTCACACATGGATCCTGGAATGCCTAGAACTATACAAGATCAACAAGACCCTAAGAGCCTTCATCAGGAATTCGATGGGAATGTGGAGAACAAAACTAGAGGCCAACTTCAAGCCAATTTCACAAGTCGCCGTCAAGTGCGGGATTTACCAAGGAGATGCTCTGTCCCCACTGCTGTTCTGCATAGGCCTCAACCCCCTCAGCCAGATCATTAACAAGAC
>VUQS01065212.1:0-17537 GCA_015108495.1 Heterochromis multidens | reverse complement strand
GAAGACCAAAATTACACTTCACGTTTGAAAAGCATTGTTATGAATTCTGTCCTACCTTTGCTGTCTTGCTTCCACCGAGATAAAACCGCATTTCCTGCACAGCTCCATCTCCCAGTGTGCTTTAAGAGCAGTTTCCTGTCAAATATCATTATTTTCTGCCTTATTCGCCTGTTTATTATGCATCAGTCTCCTGTTGTGTACTGTGTTGTCATCCACTTTTTTTTCCCTTGTTTTTTGTAAAAATGACCTCCGACAAGAAAGCCTAATTTCTGCTATTCAATACTGAAGACATTTCAACTTTCACTGATGGTGCCAAATTGCAAAAGGCTTAGCTATGTCTGTAATCAAACCTCTGTAACTTTGCTCTGTTTCACTTCAGCAGCATCGATCTTTGCACAGGTAATGTCCACATGTTGATTCATGGTTTTCTTCAGTTTTTTATCTACTGCAGCATATTTTCAGAGAGGTTCTATGCTATAAAAGACAAAAAAAAAAAAATTATGCCAGGAAAAACTCCTTCATATTTTTCTGTGTTCCATCCTTAGTTACTTTGACACAATAATCAGTTCTGTGATGCTTACACCTCTGATGAAGTCTCACAAGTGTTAGCTTTATTTTGATACCAAGATAGTTTACACAGAGTTTGTAATTGCAGAGAAATACTCAATTCACTTTGGGCGTGTCATTTTCAAGCAGGAAACTCAGAAAGACCCTTGGGGCTTAACAGGCTAATCCACCTTTAAGCTTTACAAAATAGCACTGTTTTGACATCATTTGACATCACTGATGCTTTTTCAGTATCACAATACTGCTGATGTTTCATTTGAATTTGTCATTCCGGAATTTCATTTAATTGTTTATTACATATCTACACTTCTCTTTGTCCATTTGCACCTGCAGTCCCTTTTTCCCAGCTGTTACTAGTACTACAATTCTACCTATGTTACAGGGAAACCAAAATCATAATTAACACTGTTAACAAATCTTCAAAACCCATAAAACTACAATTACATAGTTTGCATTCTGTTGTAACAACATTTTCTTAACATTTTGTGTAGTTTACATTTTGTGTCCACAAATTTACATTCTGTTTGTGACAGGGATGAGTATGTGCAGATGCACAGGCACCACAAAAGGAGGTGCACATGCTTTCTTAAGTGAATTAACAAATAATACCAATAATGACATTTACCTTATTTGTTATTTATAAGTTATTTGTGGAAAACAAATAATTGAGCAATATCAGGCTTATCTTGAGTCTTTCATCTTGTACATTAACTTCAACTCCACGGTCTTGGACTGCAGCGATGGTAGTCCTTGTACTGTTTGGCATAGCTAAGCCAGTTCTCCACTTGGTGCAGGTTCTGGTTAGAGTGGTCTTCAGCTCCGTGGAACACCATTGCAAAACAAGGACTACTACTGCAGTCCAAGAGGGTGGAGTTGGAGTCTGCCCGACAGCAGAACAAGACCTGCATAACTGTGAACTAGCCCACAAGCCTTGGGGAAAGGGTCATGTTAAGCTGAACTTTCATAATAAGAGTGAGGGATTGTTCACTCGTACACTGGTTGTGGATGGCATCAGAGGGATGAAATGTTATGTGCTTGAGCAGCTGTGAAACATGGGGGGTCCACACAAGTAAAGTCTGTTTGGGAAGCACTGCATTCTTATCTCTTATAACTGCAATATTCAATTAAATTCAATTTTATTAATATAGCGCCAATTCAACAGTCGCCTCATGGCACTTTATACTGTAAGGTAAAGACCCTACAATAATACAGAAAAACCCCAACAATCAGATGATCCCCTATGAGCAAGCACTTGGCGACAGTGGGAAGGAAAAACTCCTTTTTAACAGGAAGAAACCTCCGGTAGAACCAGGCTCAGGGAGGGGCAACCATCTGCTGTGACCGGTTGGGAGTGAGGGGAGGAAGACAGGACAAAAGACACACTGGGGAAGAGAGCCAGAGATTAATAATATTCTGGTTGTGACTCTTGACTTTTAATTGTTCATCAGCCCCCCCGTCATTCACATTTCCTGCCTGTGTCTCACTGCAGAGATGCCTATGGAGACAAAGACACAGCTATGATTTATAAAAAATGTTTTATGAAAAGGCGTGACTCACAAAATGCAGAGATCCACATGTCTTGGTGTTGTTTTATTTTCCAGGCCTGATGGTTCTGTACCAGGTGACGTCCTGGTGCTGACTAAACCTCTGGGGACTCGGGTGGCTGTGAATGCTCACCAGTGGCTCGATCAGGTTAGCCGCTCAACCCTGTACACGGCAATATGTGCAATGTTGTCACAGGCAAATGAGTACATGTTTATACTGTTATATGGTACATGAGCTAAAATTAACACTTTCAGCTTAAGTCTCAAAAAAATTGCTCCATTGCTCTGATGAAACACCAGAGATTGTTGGTTTGTGCCTGTGCAACAAATAAATGTTTTGTTTGCTGTCAGTTCTCCTCTGAAAAGGTTCACATGGTTGTCATGTGTGGGTTGATTTGCATATAGAAATGTATAGAAGCACTAGGTTGCTCGTGAAACAACCAACTCTGACGATTAATATTCTTGTCACCGTTTTTGTCTCACCAGCCTGAAAAGTGGAATAAGATCAAGCTGGTCATCACCAAAGAGGAAGTTATAGAGGCCTATCAGGAAGCTATGTTTTCCATGGCAACACTAAACCGCACAGGTACACTGCTTTGATTAAGCTCTGAGCTGCAGCATTAGTGGTCATGGAAATGTATTTAATGTTTGAATTACAGCTGACAGACTATATCAGCTGGTGTTTTTTTGTGGTTCTGCTTGGACTCATTCATGTTATGGTTCCAGCGGCGGGTCTAATGCACAAGTACCAGGCCCATGCTGCCACAGATGTGACTGGTTTCGGCTTGCTGGGTCACGCCAACAACCTGGCAGCACAGCAGCAAAACGAGGTGGCCTTCGTTATCCACAACCTTCCAATCATAGCCAAGATGGCTGCCGTCAGTAAAGCCTGCGGAAACCTGTTCAACCTGGTTCAGGGCACTTCAGCCGAGACTTCCGGTACAATCAGTGACATTAAACATGTGGTTATGTTTGAATGAACACTCTATTTAAAGCTAGAACCTCACATCCCTTCTCCCCCCTTCCCTCCAGGTGGGCTGCTGGTGTGTTTGCCCAGAGAGCAGGCAGCCAAGTTCTGCTCGGAGATGAAAAACCTCAGCTCCGGAACAGGGAGTCAGGGGGCTGTGGGCGGGGCGTGGATTATCGGTATCGTAGAGAAAGGCGACCGCCGTGCCCGCATCATTGACAAACCCCGCATTATTGAGGTTCCACCCCGAGGAAGCCAGGCAGCAAATCAGGAAAACAGCTCCACCAGCCCTGACCCAAGCCCCAATGTGTCATAGACACTGCCACCCCCTGACACTGTTCTGGTGTGTGAGAGGGTGTGAGTGTGTGTGAGTGTGTCTTAAATGTTGTCCATCCCATCCTCTTCTGTCAAAAAGCTCAGACAGACCAAAATCAGTGTCATGTGATCCAGTGAGAGACGAAATGGACCACAGGCAGCATACATCTCCAGCTTTAGAAGGAGCTGCTAAAACATGGTGTACTTTTCATCTTTTATGTTGTAATTTCAGGTCACAATGCTGTACTGCCTCTCTCTATCATTTTTGTTTAGAGCTGTTATTTTTCCCTGTTGCCTTTCATATAGAAAAATTTTTATATGATTTATCAAAATCATAAACAGCGTCTGGAAAATGAATTTCAGTTCTATAGAAAAAGCATTCTGAATCATTCTTGCCCAAAGTAGCAAATAATGAAAACTGTGTGTGTGTGTGTGTGTGTGTGTGTGTGTGTGTTTTATGGTTGGATTGGGGTGATTTGTTTTAGGATGGATGGCTAAAATTAAATGTGTTCATTTGGTGACGGTTTAATGTGGAAAAAAAAATGGTCCATCACTCCTGACACCTGGCTCTGCCCACACCATCCAGAGGAAGGTTTGAGCAGCTTCCTTTGGGACCAGTTGGGCCGTGTTCGGATTGTCCGCCTGGGTTGACAGCTGATTGACCGTCCAAGTGCCCAGTCCACCCTTCCTTTTTAATGAAGCTCTGCTTTTCAAACCCCAACCAGCGGGGCCGGGCAGAGTGGATGTTTGTCTTTGGATCAGGGATTGGACTTTCAGTGCTGGACGTCTAGTGCTGTCTGTGTTTGTAGATTTCTTGCTTTTCACAATCAAATAAACCCATCATCAACTTAGACCAAAATGCTGTTTGGGTCTCATGCAACTGTAGTGTGAAGACACTTTTTTTTACAGATCACTTTTATTATTATGCGAGGAAACCTCCTTTACTGCACAAAAAGTACAAATAACTGAGCTGAGAGTATTAAAAAAACTGTCTGAAACTGAGGGTTTAAGGCAGTCTGAAGCCTGATCTCTTACCTCACAGGGATTAGTACATACAGTGACTTCATTATTTGAACCTTTGGTCATGTTTAACACAAGCATACACCAGTCATATCAGCACTGTACCACTACATTGTTAGCAACAGTAACCCTGCCTCTCAGTGTATTGGTAAGCAGCTCAGACAGCTCTCCCATCACTAGTGGTGACTTGGATATTCAGACCATGCCCACACTAACACATATTCTTTCTAGATTAATATCTAGCATTCATACTATTCCAGTGTTGTGAGACTGAGACTGTTGACCCCATTTTACGTTCTGGGATTGACACAGACACCCATGTTCACTGCTTGATTGGTTTTCAGCAGTCACTACATGCCTCTACCGTATTTGCCAAACCCCATCACATCATCTTTTTCTGGAAGAAAAATAAACATCTGCCGAGATTACCTGTGGGTAAATCAATATGAATAAATGCATTGTTGACAGTTTTTCAGTTAAATTCTGCATTTTGTCATCCTTAAATGCCTACATGTATAGAATGTTAAAGGAACACTCCACCAGTTTTCTAAGGCCTGATGTACACCTGGTGCTGTTTGAGTGTTTTCTGTGGAAATCAGTGAGTGCTCCCCAGACCCTCTTAGAATCTGATCTTTCACATGTGTTCTTATTGGAGTTACAGGCTCTTGAAGTACATAGGGGTGAGTTGAAATTTGGTTCTTTTTAAATCACCTTATTTCAAGCATAGAACCGCATGAAATGTTCGGGGCAGAAAAGTCACATCTAAGCTTTACTGTAACTTTAACCAAATCGTTTTTACTCAGCTCCAAGCGTCACAATATAATGTAAAAATCAAATTTTTTCCAAAATTTTTTCCATAACCAACTTAGAGCATCAGTGTCATGGGATTTATCAGAGTTTCAAAAACAAAACTCTACCAGTTTGATGTGTGTGATGTAAAGGAACCAAAATGAGCATTGCTATCCTGGATATTTCATCTGTTTTCTGATAAGTCATCACTGGAGAACACTTGAAAAAAAAAGTTTTTTTTCTTTAAACTATTAAGGGTCATATTTGTAATTTGATCTGATCTCAATATGCAAATACAACATGAAGCCTGACTTAAAAGTCTCAGTTGCTTGATGACATGGGGCCCTGGCTGAGCTCTGACCACAAAGCAAACCTGACCATTTCCAAATGTGGTCTAACCAATGGGATCACATTTGATTGTAAAATATATGCTAAAATACATGCATACTTACTTATTTAAATATTTTTTCCATTTATTTTAATGTTCCTTTTATTTGATTACAAATTAAAAAAAAAAAAAAGTAACTTGTGTAATTTAGCTGAGCATAGTGTAGTTCAGGCAAGAAATAAGTCACACAGTAATTGGCAAACTAGTGCCATGTAGGACACTAAGTGGCTTTAATCTGCATAAAGCTGCTGTGCATCTGCAAGCCGCTCTGCAACCCCCTCTGCCCCAGCTCCTCCTGTCATGCTGTATCTGAATTTGTCAGTAAAATATCTGTTTTCACTGATGCCTGCTCTGATCTGGGCTGGGCCTTGCTGCTGCTCTTTTAGCCTCTGACTTTCTACATGTGCATATGGACCGTGATGTCCCAGATCATAGCCATAACACCAGAATTAAATTACTGCAGGTGAAAATATCCATCGTCTTTTGACTATAGTGGACTTGTTGTAATTATTTAACTTTCTTCTTAATTTTACACAAGGTCTGATTATCAGTCAAGAGTAAGAAAAGACTGTGTGGCCCCAGACATCCAGGGACCTAAAAGATTATTTAGGAAGTTGGTTGATGGGTCTATAAACTGAATAAACCTACCGTGTGTATTTTCCTTTGTGCATTATTTTTTCTGTTTTAGGCAACACCATGCTCAGAGAATGAAAGTAGCAAGGGTCAATGACAGCCACCAGTTTATTAGGTGCCTGCAGGGCAAGTGACGAAGTGCAGTTAGGGTGGCAATGTGGCTATAGTGCTATACTCACCCCAGCCAGCAGAGGGCAGCATGGAATTAGACAGACAGCCGAAGAAGAAATGCGGACGTGTGGACTGTGTAAACATTCTAGTCCTTTATGTTGTGTTGTTACGGATGAACCTCCTCATTCGAAGTACTAAACGGTAAAGCTTCTAAAGAAACAAGTCCGTGTGTTGGTGGGTTGCTGTGTGATATAAAAGCTTTGCGTTTCGTCTGAACCCTGGTTCACCGGCTGTTTTGTCAAACGTCAGCAGGTGATGTAGTTGTACGTGCTTGTTACTGAGATGCAGCATGATGTTTTCTGTGTCTCTCCACCATAAGCCACCATGCCTTATCTGGGTGGGGAGGAGACGGTGAGGGAGCTGAGGAGAGCTCTGTCCAACCCCAACGTCCAGTCAGACCCGCTGCGCTACAGGAACACCATCCTCAAAGTGATCAGGTACTGATCTCATCCCTGTGCTCAGCCACCAGGCGCTACAGTTTGTCAGCAAGGCTGCATTCATCTACCAGAGGGGGCCCGGGGCACAGATTAGCTTTTGGGAACCTGCTTACTACCCCACCCCATCCCCAACGGTATTACTGGTATTTGATCTAACTTAATTGTCACTGTGAAAGTGAAGCTAGCAGATAACTGGAAGTACTAAAGAGTTGTATTATTTAGAGATAAGTGCAGGTACAAGTAAGTACCACAGTAGATATGGTGATATAGTATCTTACAGTGGGAAGCAATATAGAGGTATAGTGGACAGAGCATAGACTATATATAAAAGATGGACGTAGTTACTGTGATCTCATCCTTCAGTTAGTGAAGTTTTTGAAGCCTGTATCTGAGCGTTTGTACATGTATCTACAGTGTTATATTAATCATGTGATTAAAACACACATTACCTGCATCTTTTTCTCCCTCACAGTACAGCTCCTCTGCTTCTTTTAGAGTGTCTCAGTGCGATCCTTTGTATGTTTTGGTTTCTGTCACTTCCACAGCTGTGCCATCACATTAATATCTCTCCAAAAACACTTCTGTTGTGTTTCCTGAGATTTTGTTTTTTCCTACTTATATAGTGTTTTATTCAGCTTCCGTTGTGTTTTGTGTGCTTTTGCAGTGTTTTTCTATCTGCTGGTGTTTTCTTAAGTTGCAGTGCATTTGACCTCTCAAGGCCACCATAGTTTTGGCTGTCACCATGTTAGCATCTGACTGAGAATTGAGGGCTAGTACATGCACATACAGTAGCAACAAATTTTTCTTGTGTTGCACATTGTAGATCAGACCTGGGCATTGTATGGCTTACAGGCTACATCCGGTCCATTCGTTGTCCCTGACTGGCCCGTGTGAGGTCAATGGGAAATTATCATTCCAACATAAATGACCATACATATACAGTTTGTCCCATTTCAGCCACCACACGCTCTTTGATAAACTCCACATCAAAGAATGGCTCTTACTTTTTTTTGCAATTTTTGAGGAAATCACAATACAGCTTTGTTGCTTTTTTTTTTGAAGGCGACTGCAATTTTTTTAGATTTACACATCTTTGTACATGTGATAACAAGAGTTTGAGATTAGCTGCCTACACCCCTTGAATCGGGTTGTATGTCACCATATTGTGCTGACAGATGGGTTAAAATTGTATTCCATTTGTGGATTGTGGGTGTAGACTACATATCACATCTGGCAACTTGGGTAACATTAGACAAACACACAAACTTACTAATGCCCATATTCCAGTTATTCCAAATAAATTTTGAGGGCCACAAAAAATACACAAGTTTCCCATGAGAAACATCATAACGGGAGGCTCTTCGGAGATGGTCTTAAAATATGGGAGAAACCCAGGAAAATGGGAGTGTTGGAGTATATGTAAGGTAGGTCTGCCCTAAAGCATGACCTGCTTTAGCCTCCTATTTGACTCTAATGAGGTGCATAATTTAAAGAATGATCCAAATTGTTGTTCTGAGGAAGACTTGACTGTAAACTTATCAGGCAAGTGTTTACTGAGGTCACAGAGAGGTCAAGAGAGCCAAAGGTTACTTTGCCATATTCTGCAACCAGAGGAATCGCCTCCTGCTGACATTTTAAAGAGTCCAGTTTTAAGGCTCTTTACACATTGGCTTCATTGTTCAGACCCCAAAGTTACATCTGCCTTTTATATGAAGTCTGTGGGACAATGTTGGAAAGGAAAGTGAACAAAAATAAAATGATTATACATGTCCTAGCTCCTAATCATACTCCTCAGATGTAACATTCCGTTGTTTTGACTAATTTTCCCCTTTTTTTTCAATGGCTTATAAGTGTGACCAGGAACAGTGGCATATTACTTACATTACTGTTGGGTGGGAGTTTGTTAATTATCCTATTTTCACTACGAAGCAACAGGTAATTTTTCTGTTCCAGTAATGGATGTTGATATTAAACACTGGGCAACATTCAAAAAGATGAGGTCACTGTACTTATCTTTTTTTTTAAAAGTGGCCTTGAGCAATAGTTCTCCAGGTTTTCTGAAACTCTTTCAAAGTTTTTCTTTGGACATTGGCTTCTTTTTCACACATTTTTAGTCCAGTCCTTGTACCTGACTGTTTTCAGAGGAATGTTTTTTGTTTTTAAGCCACTTAACCCTGACTTATGAAGTGTTAAAGCATGAAAAAGATGCCTAACTCAAGGGATGAACCAGTGTTGTGTCTACACATAACAGACAACTTAACAAAAGAAACAATTTTAAAGTGTATCTTTAGGCATTGTGTGTCAAAAACACATAATCTGTTCCCATTTCTTCAGCTGAATCTATGAAACATGCCAAAGATTACAGTTTGACAGACATAAAATAGTTTGAAGAAAACGAAGAAGTGGCAGGCTTAAAAACTCACTACAACAGATGAACAGTATCTTATTGCACTGAAAATTAGTGGCAACAGGTCTTATTTAGTGAGTGAAATTGGACATTTCTGGTTCAAATCGTCAATATTTGCAGGTGAGGTAAGGAGAGAGGTCCAACAGTGAGTATCTACAGCCACCTGTAAACCAAGGTGGAGGCTCTGTCATGGTTTGGGGCTGCATTTCAGCCAGTGTGTTGGGAACTAGAAAAACTAGAACTAGAATTATGAACGTAGAAAAGTACTGTCAGATTTTGATCCACCATGCAATACTATCTGGAAAGCATCTGATTGGCCATGGCTTCAATTTCCAGCATGACAATGATTCCAATCACAATACCAGTGCAGTAAAATCATACCTCGATAGAAAAACACACAATGCAAAACTATCAGTCATGGACTGGCCTCCCCAGAACCGAGACCTGAACTGAAATTACTGAAGCAGTGTGAGATCATCTTGATAGAGAATGGAACAAAAGGCAGCCAACATGGTAAATGGACCGATTCTTATATAGCGTTTTTCTGCTCTGCGTGAGCACTCATGGATGCTGGGGATTATGTTCACCAACTTGACCATCACTGAAATGTATCGTTACATTACATACAGAATTAAGAAAATGTATATTTTTGAGGCCTCTTAATTTCAGCATATAAAATAAAATACTATGATAATGCCCTGCAGAATAAAAATGTTACTTTCTGTTAAGTATATTTCTGATAACACTTTTACCAATTAATATTTTGACAAACAGAACAGGACGTCTACAGTGTTTATTCGTTTATGGCATGTTGTTTTTACTTGCACTCATTGTGTGGGTATAGCGCCAGTATCCTCTGAGGTCTAACCTGGATATCCTGCAGTGTTTCCTCGCAGCCTTCCAGTGCAAGGCACACAGTGTTGCTACACTGGGGACACACCCAGACCAGGTCACGCATCGTCTGCACCACCGCTGAGAACAATATGGGGAGAGTAGAGAGACAGACGTTGTGGGAAAAAGCGTGGTGGAAGAACAAATCAGCTCTGACAGCATGATGTTGTTTGTGTGTATACTGTACAGTATGTGGGGAATTGCAGGGCTGATTTTTACCAGAAGTGATGTGATCCTGTTTGAGCCCAAGGAGCCCAGTGAGGATTTCTAGACATCTGTCACTGTAGCTACGTCCAATACGACCTGTATACAATAAAGACAGGTAAACACAGGACATTAGAGCAGTTGATCAAACACAGGAATTTTACACATAGGAAATCTAAAACACCCAATAAATGCAGCATACTGTGTACTCATATCCTGTATGTAAACTCCTTAAAAAAATGGATTAGAATGCCAGACTTTGTCAGAATCGACTCACTATTGCACAATTGTGTTGACATTTGCATGTGGAAGTTTTGGAGTGAACAGAGAGAGTGTGTCTACAGGTGTATAATAATAACATCAACATCAGCAATTTGAATTTGATATGAAAAGCATTTAGTTAAAAATGTTTGAAAAATCCTTTCATTCGTAGGCTACCATTGTGTTTTACATCACAGGGTGGGAATGGTCTTGGTCCCAATCTCTGGAGCCTACAGCAAGATTGTAAGGTTGTATTCTGTTCAACCTTTTTAACTTAAACATATTATACTTTATAATAACACAGCTTCAGGAACACAACAAAAAAAAAGAAGATTGGTGAACATGAACTAGCCTTCATTTAATACAATATGAGCAAAATATGATTTAAGACATTAAAACAAAACATTTGAGTATCAGAATGTGTTACTAAGTCCCTATTATTTATTATCTAGTACTCCTAACTACTACATCCTCATTAATATGATAGTCCCTACTTGAAGAAGTTTTGTAATAAAAACCTAGAATAGCAGACACAACAGAGTCTGTGTGGAGTAACATCATACTGGCACACAGTAGCATGTGTGTATGTGTTTACCTATTGCTGAGATTGCAGCCTGGGCAGTGTCACTGTTGACATCAGTGCAGTATCCTTTCAGCTCATCCAGTATCATTGCTACGTTCTCATCATTCACCAGCTCCACCAGCACCTGCAACACACGGCAGCATCAACTATAATCCTGTCAAAGGATCGGCCTCCGGCTGCTAACACTGGGTACTAACTGTGGACTAAAGGAAAACTCTAACTACCTTGTTTAGCCAGTTGCAATCTGACTCTGGAGAGTACACAGCAAATGGATGAAAGGAAGGAAAATGAAATTAAAGTGGAGTGATCGCTAAAGAGAGTGCCATGATGCAAAATGAGTTGACAACTCAGTGAAACTGACTGAGGGAATCCATTCACCTTCTTTAAAGTGGAATTGTTTTTTATTTTTAATAAATTTGAAAGAATTTCAAGCAAAATTTTTTCACCTTGTCATTATGGTGTATTGTCTGTAGAATTTTGAGGTGAAAAATGAATTTAATCAATTTTGGAATAAGGCTGTAATATGACACAATGTGGAACAAGTGGCGCTTCACTTGTTCCATGTGAATACTTTCTGGATGCACTGTACATTCCAGATAAAAGATCAACAGGTATAAACCACCACCGACACCACCATTCTTCCGAAAATAGAGCCATCATTCTTGGAAGATCCCCTCTGACCTCTGTGACTGGATAGTAGGAGGATCTAAAGTTTATTTAGAGTGCCTAAAGTCTTTGTCTTTATTAGTAAGAAATATCGATTATTAGAAGCAGTTTTTTTGCTTTATTTTTTTAACTGTTGGCTGCAAACAATTTTATTGTTCCACAAGACTGTGGGCTTCAAAGAGGCTAAATTGTATTAACATAGTAGGTCTTTTACAGTCTTACTGACCAAAGTGCTTAAAGTGTACACACATTCATACAGTGCTTTTAAATAGTATACTTTTCCTCACACACACTCACATTGTTGATTTGTCTACACTATCTGTGCTGTCTTCAGCCTGCAGTCTTCCTTTGAAAAAACATTAAGTTGGGCCAACAACACAAAGGTATGTTCTACATTTATTAGATAAAGATCTTTAAAAATTCATTATTAGGACTTCAGATTATTAAAGCTAAAGTCCTTTTTTTTTTTTTACTCATATAAAAACAAAAACTGAAGGTTGAAATGAAGATGAAAAATTTCAAGAATGAGTAAAACTGGCATCACCTGCATCTTCCTTTGTTTGATGTAGGCAGGCTCAGCATAGCCACAGAAGAAACGCTTGTAGTGCGCCCCCATTAGGCCGGGGATAGAGCGCAGCAACAACTACAAGCAGAGACAGACACATTTTTATTTCTCAACATATACACATAAATTCACTTGAACTACAAAGTAATGAAGTAATGAAAAGAGTTAATCAGAAGGTAATACACTCTTGCTACTTCCTCTGCAGACTAACACAAAGACACACACCCACATGCAAATGATTAGGTAAACAATTAGGCTTTCCCAAGGAGACAAGGTTATCCAGTCAGATGTCATTTTAATTTGTACAAATATTACAGTTTAATTTAATACTGATTGTGGCTACAAGAATACAGTAGATGGAATCAGTAACAGGTGCTTTAATGGCAAAGTGGCTGATATGGACTTAGCTATTCTAAAATTCTTGCATATTATGTTCAAAGTAAAGCACCAGACTTTTCTGAGCTTTTCGATTTTGCCCTAGAATCAAGGGTGATGCCTGTTGGTTGTGCTCTCTGTTTTATTTGTGAAAGACTGAACAATAGAAAGTTTTGCTCTCTATTTCCATGTACGGGTACATAAGATGTTGTGTATATAGGTTTAGAGACATGTATGTATATGTTACATAAGATGGGAGCAGCGTTTTCACTGCACTATTTCTCAGTTTTGAGGATTTGTTGCTTTCTTTGTCTCCTGTGTCAGTAAGCTGAAAGTCTTTGCAAAAAGGGGTTTAGAACAATACTAAAGACATACTGAACACATCATAACTTTAACATAATACATATGGAATTATGTTGCAAAGAAAAACAACATCAAACTAACAAAAGTATAAATGTTAATTTCCTCAAATTAGCCACTTATTGCAATTTATCTTATAATTTCCCAACCAGTGTCAGGTGGCTGCCCTCTGGAATGAGGAATAATCACTCATATCATTCAATTTAATTATATTTTATTTATACAGTAACAGTTCACAAATTGATGAATGGATATTAGACCAGAGGAAATCTGGGCACTTGTCTGACGAGTTCAATCTGTTTATAAGAAGGTGAACTGATTTGAATCCGTGGTTCCCACCATGAAGGGGGCAGGCTTACTGTTGACAATGTTGAAGGAAACACTTCAACCAGCAGGGCTACCACAACATCCATCTAGTTTGAGCTTAGTGGGATCATTGTTTGTTTTTCAGCATGACCTAAAGCACACCTCCAGCCTATGTGAGGGCTGTTTGACCAAGAAACTCAATATATGTGAGAACTCTGGAAAGCTCCGGATGACAACCTCATAAAGCTGGTTGAGAAAATTAAGATTTTGTAAAGCTGTTATTAAAGCAAATTGTGGCTGAACAGTCCACCTACATGCTTAAATTAGTCACACTGACCTGTATGTGGCAGAGGGCAGCAAACCTCATCTCTCTGGACCCACTCCCACAGGCAGCCAGCAGGGGTCCACTGACTCGCTCCAAGGCCGCCAGACTGACAGCAGGCAAGCTGGAGGAGAGGCTCAGGAAGAGGCTAAGGGTGGCAGCCATGACAGGGGGGTGGGGGCTGACCAGGGAGGCGTCCAGCACGGACAGGATGTCAAAGAGCTCATCCTCTAACTGGGGCCGATAACGCTGAAGAACCCTCAGGACCTCGCACTGACCCCAAATATCACACTCCTTAAGCCTAGGAGAACAGACAGACTTTACTATCTGAGCCACAGGTGCCCAGCTTAGACATGAGCATGAAATTTCAGCCCAAGCACATATTTCTCAAACAGTGGTAACCCATGATGAACATACATCATATCTTCAGTTTCAAATACAGAGTGTATGTTAGGACAAAATATAACCTTGATGTTGGATGATGCAATAAAATGTGATTTAATAAATTCTAAGCGTGATCATTTAGGGATGGTTCCTGGGCAAGTTCTTACAGCTCAGTGCGAGTGACAGGAATTTAGCTGTCACTGACACTGAGCAAAACAAATGAACAAAACAACATAATGGTGGTGGCCAAATTACTAATAATGAGGCTCCAAAACAGAGCATTAAACCAATGGGTGACATCAGGGCAGCTACGTCCACCCTTTTGATACAGTCGATGTGTAACAACTTTAGGAAATTACACATCGAAAGACATATCGTATCTCTAGGAGAAAGAAATTAAGCTGGTAGCACACATGGCTTAGAGAAGTCAACTGGACATTGCAAGTGTTATCCTACAGTACAATAGTTAAACATTCTGGGAAATGCATTTATCTGCTTTCTTTCTACAAGTTAAGATGGCCTTCACTGCACATCTGCTCTTGCTGCCTGTGATGCTGGCTTAGACAGAACTCTAACAGGAAGCTATTTGGCTCTGCTGATTTGATTAGCTATCTGTAGATGACAGGACGATAGCCACACACACAGACAGTCCTGCAGATTAAGGCTCATTAGACAGAATGAATCCAATGAAGAAGATAGAATGCCTTCTTCCCAAATGCATTCACTGAGTAGCAGATGAAGAAGAGAATATAAAAGCATTAGAGACAAACAAATTGATGGCTTTCTGTTTTAAAACACTTGGTTTTCAACCCTCTCCTGTTCTGAAGCCCTTTCCATGCAGTAGTGTTTACACTTGTTTAACTTTCAATTTTTTCCCTCTCTTTCTTTACCTTCTTTACCTCTTCATCTTTCTTTTGCTGAGTTTTAACAGTTTTCTAGTTGTTTCATCGTCCACAATTTCAGCTATAGCTACAGATAAAAGAGTAGGGCAATATAGAGATTACTCCCCAAAATACATGACATCTGAAACATTTATGAAAGTAGTAATGCAGTCCAGCACTAACAATAAACTAAACTGCATGCCAAAGCTTCCTTGTTTTGACAGATTTCATGCAGCCACATGTCACCTGATGTTTTAACTGTGGACCAACCTGTTGAGGAGGTGGTGGGTGATGGGTTTGTTAATAGCAACTCCCCCCTCCTCCTTCAGGATCTCCTCCAGAGCTCGGAGGCAGTTCACCATCACCACGGGGTCCGGGTCCCTCAGGAGGCTGTACAGTTCGTTCACCACCGCTGCATCTGGGAGAATCGTGAACAAGAGGTTTGTGTACATGATGTTGATGTATCAGCAAGTAAAACACACTTGGGCACATCAATAACAACTGGACTATTGGTGGAGGTGGGTTAAAAAAAAATTTTTCTTGCAAGCTGGAAGAGAACTGTCAGAACCCTCAAACTGTCTTTGGATGACAGTGTCAACAGGGCAGAAAATCCCCACCTATCTCAGAGCTAGGTTGGAGGTTGTGCAATTTGGCCCAGCCGAGTACAGCCACGCGTCGTACGCAAGCTGCTCTGTCTCTCAGTCCTGCTGTCAGAGGCTGCTCCACATACTCCACCAGGCTGGGTAACCTGGTACACAAACACATTTAAAACCAGTCATGGGTTGGATGTGGCAGCTTACATTGAGTTCACCGTGTGCAGTAGCTCACCTGAGGTTGGTCATGTTCCTCAGGGCCAGGCTGCGGACCATTGGGTTTGGATCCTGACAGTCCTTCCTCAGCGTGTTGATGACCAGCAGGGACAGCTCTGGGTTTAAAGCGGCGTAGGAACACAGGAAGACATAAACTAATTTCTTCTGGACTACATCTACTGTGGCACAGGCTTTCACCATCTCACTGAACAGGCCAGACACATTCACACCTTGTGACATGGTCCTGAAATAGAGGTGGGAGTAGAAAGGGAGAAGATTAACAAAAAGAATAACAAAAGCATGAAATAAAACAAATAAGGAGGCGACAGTTGGGATTGAAATAGAAAAAGAAAGATGGAAGGAAAAAAGAAAATAGAGGAAGAAAAAGAAAAAAATGGGGAAAGAGAAGAAAGAAAGGAACATATGGGACAAGACAAAGAGATAAATGATAGGACACAGGAAATGGAAAATGTTTTAACATGGATGAAACAGACAGAAATATTCTTCTCACTCACAAAACCTTCTGAGTAAGAAAAAAAAACCCAGATATGGGAAAAATGTGTGAGTGCCAAGAAGGACTAAACCAGACACCACTGCCAGTCAGGAAGATGGGCTTTCATTCAGTGTCATCAAGTTTACTCAAGAAATGGCCATTAATTTGCTCCACCCAAAAAGCAACCAGGCATCTGGAAAAACAACAATTATGACTCCATTATGGATTAGTCATTTGTACAATAAAATGTACAAATGTAATTAGGATTTGTGCCTCATACATAACTCTAAGGCAACATGTTCTGCACATTACCAGCTCCATATATTCATTCATAGACTCCATTAAAGTAGCTGTGCATGACTAATAATTCAAAATAATCCTTATTTATCTTATACTAGGCCTTGGTGTAGCCTTTCAGTCCATCATCTGCCTGAACTTTTGGCTCACATGGATTACAGTGCTGTGCAAAAATCTTGAGCCACCCTTCATTTCTTTATATTTTGCTGGGAAAATGGAAAATAGGTATAGTGATTTATTGAAACAAGTGCAAAACGTAATGGAAATAAAAGTATATAAGGCAAAAACAGAGTTTGTACAATACTAAAGAGCTTGAAATGAATTCTAACAAGCTTGAAAGTCAATACCGTATTTTTCGGACCATAAGGCGCACTTAAAATCCTTTCATTTTATCAAAAATCGACAGTTCGCCTTATAATCCGGTGCGCCTTATGTATTAATTCTGGTTGTGCTTACTGACCTCGAACCGATTTTATGTGGTACACGGTGCTCAAAAACCTGTCAAAATGCTTTAGAATGACTTTGGTAAGCTACGAAGCCGCACCGCTTGATGGATTGTTGGAGCATTGCAGCTACCGTAGTCAGGGGCCTCGCGGAGTAATACGTACTGTACTTCAACATAATATTACGGTGTGTTTATTAGGACCCCAAAATGGCACCTATTAAGAGACATGAGAGGAATGAACTGAAAAAGTGAGTGTATTGTTTTGTATTTTATGTTACAACTGAACAATGTTGAGAGTTATTGTGAATGAGTTGAATAAAGTTTGACTTATCTGACTGTTTTGTTTCGCTGAATGCGCTTTATAATCCGATGCGCCTTATGTATGAAAGTGGACCCATTCATTGATATTGCGCTTTATAATCCGGTGCGCTTTATAGTCCGGAAAATACGGTAGTCA
>VUQS01065202.1:12568-37252 GCA_015108495.1 Heterochromis multidens | reverse complement strand
TGTGTGTTGGAATGAATTTTGAGAGCAGGCTGTTCAGGCTGAGACACGTTGTCTCTCTGTAGGAATTCCTTAGCCTGCAGGGCTGCAACAGGAGTTGGGTGTGTTCCCTTGATCATCATATACACACAAGCCTTGCACATGTCTCACACACATTCCCTGCCCTAAAACACACAGTCCTCTTGCCAATAGAGGCTCGATAGAATAGTAAGCATTTGACCATGTATCACGTAGCTTTGGGGTAAACTTACTATGAGGAGCGACAAAACTTTCAGGGAAGCAGGCAGGTGCACACATGAGAAGGCATGCTGCAGGCTAGTGTTTGTCTAACGACCCACACTTAAGTACTACCAGCACAATTTATGGATTAATTTACTCAATTTTAAACATAAACTTAAACAGCCCCTTTGCTTAACTTAGCCTGAACAATGGCGAAAACCGCTGTGGAAAAATGTTAATTCTTCTTTCAGCTGCTCCCTTTAGGAGTCGCCACATTGGATCATCTGCCTCCATCTCACCTTATCCCTAGCATCCTCCTCTGTCACACCAACCCTCTGCATCTCCTCCTTCACTACATCCGTGAACCTCCTCTGTGGTCTTCCTCTTTTCCTCCTGCCTGGAAGCGTCATATTAAACATCCTTTGTCCAGTATGTCCACTATTCCTCCTCTGCACGTGTACAAACCATCTCAGCCTTGTCTCTCTAACTTTGTCTCCAAACCACTCAACCTGAGCTGTCCCTCTGATGTACTGATTTCTAATCCTGTCCATTCTGGTCACTCCCAGTGAAAATTTTAACATCTTCAGCTCTGCCACCTCCAGATCCACTTCCTGTCTTTTTGTTAGTGCTACCATCTCTAAACCATGACACCAGGTATTTCAATTCGTCCACCTTCACTACCTCTATTCCTTGCATCTTCACTGTTATACCTGTCTCCCTCTCATTCACACACATGTATTCTGTCTTGTTTTAACTAACTTTCACTCCTCTTCTCTCCAATGCATACCTCCACCTCTGCAGGCTCTCTTCCACCTGCTCCCTACTCTCACTACAGATCACAATGCTGGCTGCAAACATCATAGTCCACAGAGACTCCTGTCTGACCTCATTTCTCAACCTGTTTATCACCACTGCAAACCCATCTGTCACTCCTACTGCACACCTCACCACTGTCCTCATATATGTCCTGCACCACCCTCACATACTTCTCTGCCACTCCTGACTTCCTCATGCAGTACTACAGTTCCTCTCTTGGCACCCTATCATATGCTTTCTCTAGCTCTACAAAGACACAGTGCAACTCCTGACCTTCACTATACTTCTCCATCAACACTTTCAAAGCAAGCATTGCATCTGTAGATGAAGGTGAATAATAATTAGAATACAAACACACTAACACCTAAGTCCAGTGATTGAGTATAAACTTATTTTGTTTTACCAATTAATGGAGAATTTTTCTCCTTTAGTTACAAAGATAAAACAAATGATTTTCTCACAATGTATTGTGTATCACAGAATAGCTGGATTATAATACCATTGTTATTGTTGGTGCGTGTGACAGTATGGTAAGTTACTCTGTGAGTCCCACTCCTAACATAAACTGTGTTTACTTAGTGGATAGCTTTAACCCTGTCAGCATAGCTTTGAGCCGTTAGTATTTCCCTCTTAAGTAATTGTAAAAAAAAGTGTAGTAACTGCAGAAAAAAAAGGATAATACTCTTCTGTAACAGTGTAAGCAAGCAAAACTTCAACTGCTTCCTCCCTTTAGAGCTCCCTTTTCTGGGTCCAGGCCAGACCTGGTTTTGTTAATTTGTGCGAAAAGTAACTAATGATATATACTGTCGTATGAAAAAGAAAGTTTTCACATGACTCCATGCAGATCTGTGAAAAACTAAATACATCCCTACTGCTTCCACATTAATTAAGAGGGTAAGTAGCAGCCAAGTGCTGCTAATTAAATGTACTTGATTTACTGATCATCAGCAAGTGTGACCACCTCTCTAAAAGCAAATGTTTTGGCAGTTTGCTGGTCTGAAGCACTCAAGTGTGTGTTAACCAAATGCCACAATCTTCCCAGGAGTGGATGTCCAGCAAATTCACCCCAAGGTCAGACCGTGCAATGCTCAGAGAAACTGCAAAAAACCCATACACCTCAGACTCTACAGGCCTCAGATAGCATGTTAAATGTTAAAGTTCATGACAGTACAATTAAAAAAAAATACTGAACTAGTATGACTTGTTTGGCAGGGTTATCAGGAAAAAGCCTTTTCTTTCTAAAAGAACATGGCAGCACAGCTTAGGTTTGCAAAGCCACATCTGAACAAACTACAAGACTTCTGGAGCAATGTCCTCTGGACAGACAAGACCAAACACAGCATATCAGCACAAACACTTCATACCAACTGTCAAGTACAGTGATGGAGGGGTGATGATTTTCTGTTTGATTTGCAGCCACAGGACCTGGGTACCTTACAGTCATTGAGTTGACCATGAACTCCTCTGTATATCACAGGATTCTGGAGTCAAATGTGAGGCCCACTGTCCAACAACTAAAGCTTGGTCACAGCTGTGCATAAATGAATGCCTGCAAACCTCAATGAATTGAAGCAACACTGTAAAGAAGAGTGAGCCAAAATTTCTCCACAACAATGTGAGAGACTGATAACAACAGAAAGCGATTATTTAAAATTACTGCTGCTAGAGGTGATTCTACAAACTACTGAAACATAGGGTGTACTATGTGTAGGACTGCATAGAGTCCTATGAAAATTTTCTTTTTGACATGACATGATTTCCACAGTTTTAGACAGCAATCCAAGGCCTGATGATATTGAATTTGCAATGACATGAAACTAAAAAAAACAAAGGAAAATCCTCACATTTAATTTTTTTTAAGTACCTGTTTAGCTTTTACGCTTAAAAAATTACAGAGTTATTACTAACAGTGAGTGGTTATCTTTCTGCCAGTCAGCTAACTGATTGACTGGTCATTTTGGCTCTATTGATGTGGATATGTTTCCTTTTCAAGCCTACAACATGCCTGTGCCTATACCATTTCTATTCCTCATTTTCCACTCACTCACTGAATCAGAGTACTTTCTATTCTCTGTGGTTGGCTGCTACCAAGGGAAGCCCACTTCCTCATCCTGGAACTCTCTGAGCCACAAAGGGTCACAGGATCACACCAGCCAACCAGAGAGCGAAGAAAACGGCCGCCAAGATGTTTACAGGAAGTGGACAACAAGCCTTTTGTACTCAGCTTCTATAAAAGGAAATTCTGTGGAGTACTTCCTGGAAGGAGTGATGAGTGATGAGGAGTGATGAAGCCACACACAAACACACAGCCTACTTCCACCTCATTTTCATTCAGTGACATGAACATACAGATACGCACAATTAGATGAGAAATTACACATTTATGTGCTACACACACACACACACACCCTGCATGGACTTTCTTCCTCTTACAGCCCCTTCCCTGACTATAAGTCTGACAGTGAATGAAGCATAAACACGCTGCCCAGCTGCACGCCCACAATGAATACCTTATCCTGTTTTTCAAACAGCTGCAACAACATTTTAATAGTTCAAAATAACCAACCTGGTAACCTGAAGGCCTCAGGCTTTGGATCAGGTACAAAACTAACCTCACAACTCAGAGTCGCAGTGTTTTAGCTTCTTGGTCTGGTACAAAAGTCACAGTGTGGATGGAGAAATGACAGGCACAGATTTACAGATGTATAGCACTTACTGGCAAGCCACAACCAGGTCACGCCCACATTGCTCTAATTTTCCAGGGTGAAAGTTATTTTAGCCAATCAACAGTTTAAAAAAAAAAAAGAAAAAAAGTCATGTTTAGCGTTTGTTTGAAAAAAAAAAATGTCTAAAACTGAATATTTATAATGTCTCAGATTCACTTTCAGACTATCAGAATTGATGCTTGTGCTGGATCTAAATGCTGTTTACAGTGCAGTGACTACAAGTATGTTAGAAAACGACTAAATTCTTGATTGTTCTTTCTCAGTTTTAATTAGAAACCACAGAAATGTCTTTAAAAAGGCACAAAAACAGACTAATTGGGTTTAAAATGGACTTTAAGTGAGTAATTTCTCTGCAATTACACATTTTAAATTCCTCCTCGGATCCCCAAGGAATAACAGAGACATTGTTAAAACCCTGCTTACAGGATGGAGATGGCAAAGGTAGTAACAAATGAAACTTTAGTTAACAAAATATGACTGTTCTGCTTTGAGCCTGTATAGCCACTGTAACCATACAGACTGTGACTGTAACAAAGTAATCACACAAATCTAAACCAGGTTGCTGTTGTTGTTGTTGTTGTTGTTGTTGTTGTTGCAGATGCTTTGTATATGCACTGTCACCGTAGACTGGTATCACTTAGGTTAATTATTATAATGCTATGACAGTGTGGCGAAGCCAGCCACAAACCCAATCCACACTGGGATCTTAATCTGTGACTCCTCTGCTTTATTTTTATCTCCTTCAGAGACAGGAAAAGTGCCTCCTCAGTAATTATGGAAGAATATGTCAGCTGGTTTGGGTGCTTCCTGTGCCAGAAAATAAGGTAACCAAAGCAAAATGTTTAAGACAAGTGCTGGACTGACTACTGGATGAAGAAATCTTAACTTACCGGTTGCTGTCAACCGCAAAAAACAACCGCTCCGGCCAAAACTACAGCAACTCCGCCCCGTGTCTGCCTGTTTTCAATCCGTTTAAAGCCCAGATTTGACGCTGAGATTTCACGAGAGTTCCTGCAGCTGTGAAGAATGAAGCCGTCTTTTATCACACTGCAGTTTACCTCCTTTTCTCTCCCCGAGTGCTTTCAAAGAGACTCCCTGCTCGGGCCGGGGAGGAACCTGACGGAGAGGAAGCGAAACAAACTGAGGAATCGGACCCACGCGGCTTCCGTAGCAATTGTTGGGCAAAACTCAAAGGCGCGTAAACGCAGCGAATTTGCGCACATCCGTGGCAACAGCACCGGAAACAACGTGTCTTTAATTTTCAGAATAATATACAGAGGGGGCCATTCTGACGATAGAAATTTCTTATTTTCATTATTTATTGTTGATTAACTAACTAATAATTGTAAATATTGGCACAATGACCAAAAACTGGAACTAGTAAATGTTTTGCAGTTTTGGATGAAAAATGACCCAAACAATTTATTTCCATTAGTTGCAAGCAAGCGTCTGCCAATCAAAAAAGCTTATTTCACATGGATTCCCAAGATTAATAAAATGTACTGGATAAAAATTATGATGAGGAATTGAATTACAGTACTGTGCAAAAGTCACATCACACTATGCCAAAGCCCCCACTGCTTTTTTACTGCTTTCTCTCTTGGCCTCCTCTGTAGAAGTAGAGGGAAAAGAAAAGATGGTGCAACCTGTCTAGTAAGGTGCAAGGATGTTGGTACAGGACAAAAGGTATCTTGAATAAGGTTATCGCTGTCTGGAAACACTGTGACATACCCTTTATCAGGGCCAGTTTTCAGGAAAATGACCCAATGAACTTGTGGGATCAGGAAGCATTTTCCCAGATTACCTCAACATATATACAACTAGAATAACAAAGGTTTGCTTGCTTTGTTGGGGAATATCTCTGATGAAAGCTAGGTTCCCTATTCCCTACTCCTTATTTACTTTGCAACTCATTTAATGAGTAAACGTAAGAGATTAGAAGAAAAAAAAAAAGAAGTGGACATTTCTTAGGCAACCCCAAGCTTTTTAAACGACGACAAAATTTTATTTTGAAAAACACTACCGGAAGTTGTAGAGCAAGTGACGCTGTTTTGACTTTTTCAATAAGCATCAGCTGAAAGTAGCTCAAACATCAACAAAATACGTCAGAAACTGTAAACTACAGTCACCACCGAGGGCAAGATAAACAGTATGAACGATTTGTTTCATGTCGATACTCCACACACTCTGTAACTGTCTGCTATTTGTATGGACACCCCAAGATAAGATAGCGCAGGCTAACTCTTAATAGCTTATAAGTCTGTATGTAGGTATAGGTCGATAAGCTGACTTTATCATTTATATATTTATATAAGTACTGTTTTCTGCATCTACGTGTCCTCGAAGTTAGAAAGTTTGTTTCCTGTTGTTACAGTCTGCAGCTTGTCTTATGTCCGTTCAGGCTGCTCTCTTATCAGAACTCATGTTCTTCCATCTGTCTGCGTCTCTGTGCTGCAGTCATGCAGTTTAGCCGCAGGTGGAGGTTTGGTTGGGGCAGGTTCAGTGAGGTGGACCTCTTCACAGATCGCCATGAAACCAGTGCACAGACTCTCTCCCAGGCCATCAGAGCTGCAGCGTCTGAGGAGCCCGATGCAGACGGCAGCGTGCTGTTTGGCCAGATCCAGGGAACCGTGGTCGGCCTCAGATATTACTCAGGGGTGGTGAGGATCAGTCAGGGTCACTTTTATTCCTCTAGTGGACAGAGGATACAAAACAGAACTACCACACAGGTCAGATACATGTGGAGAAACCTGAAAAGCAAAAGGTGTATTTACTGTCTGCACAGGTGAACCGAGGGGAGATGGTCGGTTTAGTGCGGCAGCCTCAGAATCCATATGACCGCAACGCAGTGATGGTTGCCAACATTTATGGAAATCAAGTGGGACACATCAAGAAGGAGCTGGCAGCAGCAATGGCTTACGTCATGGACAACAACTTGGCTAAAGTAGAAGGGTGAGCGGTTATCTGCCTGTCACCATTGTCCCCTATCACAGAATAGGACTTTATTCTTACTTAAACCCCTAAACAGAAGCATTCAGGGTTTGCTGACCACTTAAATCACTGTTTTTTACATTATTTTATGAAACAATTTACTCCCTTTTTCATAATTACATTCCTCATAGTGTAGTGTTTTGCCTAACAAGCAAAATATCCCTGGTTCGATTCCGGGAGGAGAGACAAATCCCTTTGGGGTTGTGTCAGAAAGGGCATCTGGTGTACAAAAATTTGCCAAATCAGATGTGCGGTGCTACCCGCTGCGGTGACCCTTTGTGAATAAGCGAGCAGCCAAAAATAGCTTCTTATTGCCATTCAAAGTGACGTTGAGCTGAAGCGCACAGTCATTATAGAGTATTGAGGCTGAAAAGTTGTGATTTTATATGTGTACTGATACACTTTTCATCGCTTTGTCAGGGTGGTGTACTCGGGGACGAAAAACACCTTCACCATGCCAGTGATGGTGTCCTTCTGGGGGAAAGAACAGAATAAAAATTCGGTACTGGAACATATGTCACACCGAGGATACAAGCTGAACACAGGGGGAAGCAAACTGAAAGGTTCGGCCCGCACACACGCTAGACTATCTGATTTCAGTTTCCTTCTAATGACGCACCTTTGTTTTTCCATTGAAATGATTAGTTTTCAATCATTGTCCTTAACGCAGTCCATTTTATTTGTGTGTGTGTGTGTGTGTACACACACGTGGCTCTTCGTGTACCTGTGTGTGTTTGATTTCAGGTGCCAGTCAGCAATGGTATAGTAGTCAAGGTGCTTGTGCATTTTCATCTAAAAAAAGTGTGACCACCCCACTAACTGCAGACGAGGTAAATAAATTACATTAAATATTTTCAGATCAGATGTAGTTTGTAAGGCTGCATAATTTATACAGCATGTAATGCCTTATTTGGCATTAATTGAAGCAAAAATGTTTGGTCTGCTGAGTAAAAGATAAGTGCTTATGGATTATTACTCACTGGACAGATTGAATTATGTGGTTGGTGATGTTAATGTTGTTCCACCGAATCAGGATAGGTAATATCAAAATTTGATGTAATTAATGTGTAGCAGGTAGTTATTGCTATTGTGCTAAAATTATAAGAAGCAATACTTACTTTCCAGCCTTGTTGAAAATTCTGTGAATCACACACTTTTCCTTTCAGCTAAAGAATGCATTTGATAACCTGTTCGAAGGGTTGATGGAAAGTAAGGATGGAGAGAAAGAAGCTGCTGTGGTAGGTATTTGTTTATCTGTTTGTATTTTATTACCTACTATTGTCAACAATATGCATTTCTTTTTTCTTTTTTTTCTTTTTTTTACTTCTCTCACCACAGTTAAATGCATTGATTGAGATAATTTGACTTTTTAGGAAAGAGTTTTGTATTTCCCTCCAACCTGTCACCACCTTGTGCTTTCCTTTAAATTGGAGTGCAGCTTTAAAGTGAACATACAGCCATCTCTCTTTCCAGTCTGTGGCTACTCCCCTCCTGCTCCATCAGAAGCAGGCACTGTCCTGGATGTGTGCTCGAGAAAACAAAGCCGCTCTGCCGCCATTCTGGGAGAAGAGAGGCGAGCTCTACTACAACACCCTCACGTGTTTCTCTGCCAAAGAGATACCGGAGAGGCTTCGTGGAGGGATACTGGCAGATGATATGGGGCTGGTGGGTGGCAGAAAGATACACATATTTAACTGCACAATATGTGTTAGTTTAAGACTGCGGGTTAATACATGATATAGAAAACAATGTTTACAACTTGGGTTGGCAATCGTGACGATATTCTAACAGCATCCACAACCTGTGTATATCGAACTGTTTCTATTTTTTTTAGGGTAAAACTCTGACAGTAATTGCACTGATTCTCACCAACTTTCACAAAGGAAAGCCACTGCCTGTGGAGAAATGTGTAAGTAGGAGTGTGTTGTATTCTTTTCAGACAATATGCTGCCCGAGTGACTTGTGTTCATCGATTACAAAGTGTGTGTTTGCATGTGTGCAGGAGGAGCAGGCGTCGCCCATTAAAGCTAAAACTACACCACAAATGGCCCTCAAACTGGAAGGTACTGGAAACTTTAAACACCTTTTATGAATGTGTAGAAACATGCAAATAAAGAAATAATGTGGCACGTTTGCTTCAGGAAGCAGCAGTACAGGTGGACCTGGAGTGAGTGGTACATCAGGTGGTTCTAACTTGTGAGTGTAGTTTTGATGCACATTTTTATCAAATGCCACTACCCCAATTCCAAAAAAAGTTGGGATGCTGTGTAAAACATAAATAAAAACAGAATGCAATGATTTGCAAATCTCATAAACCCACATTTTATTCACAATAGAACATAGAAAACATATCATATGTTTAAAATAAATAAATGTATGAATTTAAGAAAAAATTAAGGTCATTTTGAATTTGATGGCAATAACAGATCTTAAAAAACGTTGGGACAGGGCCATGTTTAGCACTGTGTAGTATCCCCTCTTCTTTTAACAACAGTCCGTAACCATCTGTGAACTGAGGAGACCAGCTGCTGGACTTTTCTTTTCTTTTTTTTTTGTTTTGTTTTTTTGTTTCATGATGCACCAGATGTTTTCACTTCGTTATAGGTCTGGACTACAGGCAGGCAGGCAGTTCAGCACCCAGACTCTTCTACTACAAAGCTATGCTGTTTTAATAGATGCAGTATGCAGTTTAGGATTGTCTTGCTGAAATATGGAAAGCCTACCCTGAAAAAGACGTCATCTGGATGAGACATATGCTGCTCTAAAACCTGTACATACCTTTCAGCATGATGGTGCCTTTCCAGATGTGCAAGCTGCCAATTCCATAGGCACTAATGTTCCCCCATACCTTTAGAGATGCAGGCTTTTTAACCGAGCACTGATAACAAGCCAAGTGGTCCCTCTCCTCTTTAGTCTTGAGGATGCAGCTTCCAACTTTTCTAAAAAAGACTTTCAAATTTCAATTTTCTGACTACAGAACAGTTTTCCACTTTGCCTCAGTCCATTTTAAATGAGCTTTGGCCCAGAGACGACTTCAGTGTTTCTGGGTCATGTTCATATTTGGCTGCTTCTTTGCATGATAGAGCTTTTACCTGCATTTGTGGATGACATGTGGTATTCCTGAGCCCATGCAGTGATTTTCATGACAGAATCATGCCTGTTTTAATGCAGTGCCGCCTGAGGGCTCAAGGATCACAGGCATCCAGTATTGATTTTCGGCCTTGACTTGTGCGCACAGAGATTTCTCCAGATTCTCTGAATCTTTTGATGATATTACATACTGTGGATGTTGATATTAAAAGTCTTCACAATTTTACATCGAGGAACATTATTCTGAAATTGTTCAACAATTTGTAGACAGCTTTTTGCAGATTGGTGAATCTCTGCCCATCTTTACTTCTGAGAAATTCTCTAACGTCTCTCTAAGATGCTCTTTTTATACCCAGTCATGTTACTGACCTTTTGCCAGTTAACCTAATTAGCTGCTAAATGTTCCTTCAGCTGTTTCTTTTTTGTACCACTTACTTTTCCAGCCCCCATCCTAACTTTTTTGAGATGTGTTGTTGCCATCAAGTTCAAAATGAGCTAATATTTTTGATGAAATAGTAAAATGTTCTTTTGTAAATAAAATGTGGTTTTATGAGATTTGAAAATCATTGAATTCTTTTTTTTTTTTTTACATTTTACACAGTGTCACAACTTTTTGGGAATTGGGGTTATATTTTTCTCACTGTTATGTTATAATTTATTTCATGACCCAATTCCAGTGCACAGATTATTTAAGTTTCTTCTGTTGTAAACTGATATGTTCCTGTGTGAATCAGTACCCAGGGGGGGGTGATCTGTGTTGATACACCAGATGCGGTGGAGGTAGCAGATAAGGCAGAGAAAAGTAAGAATTGATTGTCATCTCCACATGTTTATTTTAAAATGTTTGTTCGTGCTGTTGTGACTTAAGTGTATTTTTAACCTGACTCTTCCACTTAACAGGTAAGAGCAAAGAGAAGATGAAAGCCACCAAGAGAAAACCAAGTAAAGGTACAAGCCCAGTGAACTGTGTATTTGTGCACTATAATATATGCATGTTAAAATGGATGCATGCATGCACTGAATTGATTTCTTGTTTTGCTTCTAAACACTCATAATCACCATTCCCCATGACTGAAATCATTGACTTGTATGCTCTCCGTGCAGAGGCCACGGTGTTGTTCGAGGATCTGGACTTTGCTGCAGCGCTGAGTGGCTCAACATCTGGCACAGGCTCAAAGAAGAAGAAAACAGACAAGAAGTCCAATCTCATGCAAAGTGAGTTCCAACAGTGTATTTTTACCCAGGATTTTATGTATATATTTCTGTTTTGTGGAAGAGAAGGTGGACAATGCAGTAATATTTGAGATTTGCTTTTTGCATGTGTAGATGCTGAATCCTCCATCGCTGAAAGCACAGATGACTTATCAGCAAGAACAACTCTCATCATCTGCCCGCTCTCTGTGCTCAGCAACTGGATGGTAGGAACACACATAGAACATACTCAGAAAGAATTGAATTTATGCATGCCATTACAAGGGGCTACAATTAAAATTAAGCAATGTATAGTTTTTGTATATTTTATGGTTATGCATATTTTCCTCTCTTCTTGCGTGCAGGACCAGTTCGAGCAGCATGTGGACCCTAACCTGAAGCTAAATGTATATTTGTATTATGGTCCTGAGCGCAACAGGAGTAAAAAGTTTCTGTCCTCTCAGGATGTGGTGATCACCACATACAATGTCCTCTCTTCTGATTTTGGGGTGAGTGGAAACAGGTCTCAAATATATAAAGTGCTGCAATGTGGACTAAAATATTCAGAGAAAGCAAAAATAGAAGATAAACTAGTCATCAGTTAAATAATTTTTAATAATTCAAAAATAAAAAAATGTCTGTCCTGGATTATAAGTTTCTCTTAGGAGATGTCCAATGTGCTACAATAATTTCTTTTCAGAATAAGAGTCCACTCCATGGGATCAACTGGTTGAGGATTGTGTTGGATGAGGGGCACATCATAAGAAACCCAAATGCACAGATGAGTAAGGCTGTACTTGACCTGAAAGCTCAGAGACGCTGGATTCTTTCAGGTATCCCAATGCCTTAACACACACACACACACACACACACACACACACACACACACACACACAGGTTATAATAGATGACAGTGATGATATGGCAGGGTTTCTATTGGTCATTTAAAAGTCTGAAATTAAACTCAAGGAAAAAAAGGTTCTTAAAAGGTTTTATATTTCCTGTAAATTTGATGTAGGTATAACATTGGAGATGGAGTGTTTCGGACTCATAAAAAGATAAATTTTGTTAAATCTGTTTTTAAAATGCCACATTTTCAGTGATCTCAGTGATTTTGTCCCTTTGTCCCTTTCAGACATATTTATTTTAATGTGTAGTTATGTGGACTGCCACACTAGAGGGCTCCAGCCTAATACCATAATTGCGATCATCTTCTGCTGTTCCATTAGCATCTTCATGGTAGCCTCTAGCAGGATAAGAAGGTTAGTTTCGTGGTTTGTAAATGGGAAAGCATGAAAAATTTGTAACTGCTGGCATGAAGAGAGGTAATGTATGCCCTGCAACCACTTCAGTCACATTCACTTACAAAGATTAATGATTTTCCTTTTTGTTCAGTCTTCATTTTTATTATTTATTGAGGTCTTGAAAAGGTTTTTTTAAAATCATTAATTTTGATTTTCAAAGTGTTGCATTGTACAAATTTATAATCCTTTTTTTTTAATCACAAATTGGTCAGTATTACACATATAGCCAATTTTGAGTTTCCCTGTTTTGATCAGTGTCAAATTTTAAAATCAGTAATCAGAAAATTTACTTAAGATCAGATATTAGCACTCAGTATTATTAAAACTGTCCAGCAGAGGTAGGGTTACACAACACTCAGTCTCATGTGAAAGCTGCCTCTCACCCCACTCTGCTACAGACACGTTGAACCCTCAATTTCTCTCTCTGTCCCTCATTGACACTTTAATTTTTTGTGCAACTTCACTGCAGTTAACTATTTAGTTCCCCTGTTTAAGCCATCTTTCCTCCAGTTGCCATTATTTGATTTGGACATATTTACAATTACATTGAAGTGGTCCCCTTTTTCAGCTGTTTGTTGGTTACACAAGTAATGTTAGCTTCAAGCTCTTTAGCTGCAGCTGTCTACCTGTTTGTGTCTTTGCCTTCTGTTTAATAGAAAGGCAAACACATCATACAGCACAGGGAATATATTAGTGATGTCTAGTTTCTCTCCAGTTAAAAAAAGTTCCAACAAATTCAAATGTAGAATTTGCAGTGTTGCTGGGATAAATCTCTTCATATGTGAAAAATATTGCATGCATCATGGTGATTTGATTGATCTTAAATACTGCAACTGTAAATACCTAATAAAACAAACCTGCGATGACATCACAATACGTTATTATGGTTATTCAATATTTAACAGGCACGGTTAGTTAAACAGGTACACTCATTCCTCTTCCCCCTTCTCTTCAGGCACTCCTATCCAGAACAGTGTGAAGGATCTATGGATGCTCGTGGCCTTCCTGCATCTGAAGCCCTTTGATGTGAGAGAGTGGTGGAACAGAGTGATCCAGAGACCCGCTACACAAGGAGACAGGGCCGGCCTGCTGTGAGTGCTCAGAGATGCAGCACAGCAGTAATACTCCAGAGGGTGCCATTTACTACAGAGTAGCAGTATTCTTTTTGTTTAAACTTTATTTGCTTTGCTTTGTTTCTCCTTACTTTAATTTTAATATTGTTTGTTTTCTTTACTCATTACATATGACATTTATTGCAGTTCTTGACCTTGGCAGTTTTTCTTTGTCTGATACAAAGGTTTAACTCTTTTCCCCATAAAGACGACATTTCACGACCTCCCCTGTACCCTTAATGATGAGTTTTGACACCTCTATATATATCAGTAAAGACAGCGGTTTGACGACCATTAGAATAGGTTCAGGGTTTTTCCAAGGGTAGCCCTAGTAAGCTGTATAGGCAGAGATCACCCTCACTAACTTCTGATGCACACCCAGTCATTTTGTTCTGGAGGCAGCCCTGAAATATCACAGAAACCACTTAGTTCAGAAAAGAGAAACAAGGGTTACCCCTAGTAGATGTCCAAGAGGGAAAGAGTTAAAGCTCTTGTACAGAGACCCCTTTGTCCTAGTTTTTTATCAGAACCACTTTATCATACTAGCATTTTGAGTGAAGGTATGATAAGTTTGTGATTTTTTTTTTTTAAAGAATTTGTTATATTGTACTGTAAATAATCAGAAACCTGATATTATTAGACTGTGATACTTGTTACTGTGTGCAGAAACCTTCAGAAACTAGTTAAGTGCATCACCCTGAGACGGACCAAGAGCAGCGAAGTGAATGGGCGCCCTCTGGTGTCACTTCCTGAGAAGAGAGTCTACATGGAGCAGGTCGAGCTCAGTCCACCAGAGAGGGAGGAGTACGAGCTGACACGCACTGAAGGAAGAAACACTATTGGCAGGTACATGTTGAGTGTGTAAATGTACCTGTGCAAGCATGTTTGAGGGTGACAAGTCTGTGATTTTGCAATTTGCAAAGACAACAAGTAATTGTGTAAGTATATTTGATACAACACGTGGCTGTTGATCCATCCATGTTAAATGACTGATAACTGTTATATACAATTTTATGTGCATTTTTGCAGATATGTAGCTGAAGGAACAGTCTTGAGGAATTATGCTGATGTGCTTGCCATTCTGATGAGGCTCCGACAACACTGCTGCCACCCTGATCTGCTGGCAAAGACAACCTCAGATTTAGGTAAAATCTGAGGTTTGTGGACTAAAGAGAGCAAAGCTGATAATCAAACTTATCAATGAAGAAACTCTTTAGTGGGGATTTTTTTTTTTTTTGTTTATTTGTTTGTTGCGTGATAAATAGGATATTTTTCCTTTGCTCTGCTGCTCTGTTGAGCTCTAACACCCTGCCATAAAATACAAAGACAACTTTTCCTGTGCCCCAAAGCACACAGGTGACTTTGTTGGTAAGGGCGTTTTCTCACTACCAGAGTACTGAGATAATCAGCCAAAAAAAATAAAAATACCTGTGTTAATACAAAAATCAGGGATTGTTCTCCTTGTCCCAACTACTCATATTTGTTTGAATATTTATTTTCCTTCTCATCTTCTTCTAGCTGTAGGTGCTGCAGCAACACCGGCAGAGCTGCGGGAGCGTCTCATAGAAAAGCTGCGGTTGGTGTTGGCCAGCGGCTCTGACGAGGAGTGCTCTGTGTGTCTGGACTCAGTCCGTCTGCCCGTCATTACACACTGTGCCCACGTATACTGCCGGCCATGCATCGCCCAGGTCATCAGCACTTCAGTACAGGTATATATGCAGCAGGCATTTGTAAATTAACTGTAATTCTACATAAAAAAATACATATTCAGTTTAATGCTTATTAATAGTTTTGTCTTTCCTGATGCTCTGTGTGTTTGCACAGGAGACAGCACACTGTCCTCTGTGTCGAAGTGAAATCAAGACCAGTGAACTTGTGGAGTTTCCACAAGAAGAAATGGAAGAAGAGAATAGTACAAACTCTGAGAGGTGGAGGACAAGCTCAAAGGTACTCACTTCACATTCTGAGGCTGCAAAATTAACTAACCTTCAAAGAAAATGGTTTTGAGACAGAGTCGTTCACTTTATATTGCCCTAAATCTTTGAAATTGTTTGCATCTCAGCATCTTTAAAAACATGCTGTTTACCAAACATATTGAGTCCTTCATATATATATATATATATATATATATATATATATATATATATATATATAGAGAGAGAGAGAGCGAGAGAGAGAGAGAGAGAGAGAGAAATTAACTTAATGTTCTATAATGTGCAGCCTTTAACATCTTGAGGTATATTGAAATGATAATCAGATAGTTTCAGCTCTTTTTTTGCCCAGAAGTAATTTAAAATGTATTCTTTAGCATTGTGACAGGGGTGGAAAATGGGCTTGTATTGTACCAATGAGAGCTCTGTCTTTCTGTTATTGAAATCTGCATCTTTGCAGGTGCAAGCACTCATGAGAAACCTGCTCAGGCTGCAATGTGAAGACAGCAGCATTAAGTGTTTGGTTGTCTCTCAGTTTACACGCTTCCTCACCATCCTTGAGAGTCCACTCAGGTAACACACACACATTAAAAGCAAGATTTGCAGTGAGTGCTTGGCTTCGATGAAGCACATGTATGAGGACAGCGAGTTTGTCATGAGGTGTATGGTAGGAGTGACAGATGGGTTCAAGATTGAGTGGGATTACATCAGGGATTGGCTCTGAGCCCCTTCTTGTTTGTTTGGTGATGGACAGATTGACAGATGAGGTCAGGCAGGAGTCTCCGTGGACTATTATCTTTTCAGACAACATTGTGATCTGTAATGAGAGTAGGGAGCAGGTGGAAGAGAGCCTGGAGAGGTGGAGGTATGCATTGGAGAGAAGAGGAGTGAAAGTTAGTCGAAGCAAGACAGAATACATGTGTGTGAATGAGAGGGAGACAGGTGTAACAGTGAAGATGCAAGAAGCAGACATAGCGAAGGTAGATAAGTTTAAATACCTGGTTTCAACCCTCCAAAGCAACGGACAGTGCACAAGAGAGGTGAAGAAGAAAGTACAGGCAGGGTGGAGTGGGTGGAGGTGATTTGTGACAGAAGGATATCAGCAAGAGTGAAGGGGAAGGTTTACAAGACAGTAGTGAGACCTGCTATGATGGATGGTTTGGAGACGGTGGCACTGACAAAAAGACAGGAGGAGGAGCTGAAGATGCTAAGATTTTCACTGGGAGTGACCAGAATGGACGAGATTCGAAATGAGTACATCAGAGGGACATCTCAGGTTGAATAGTTTGGAGACAAAGTTAGAGAGGCAAGGCTGAGATGGTTTGGACATGTGCAGAGAAGGGATAGTGGGTATATTGGACAAAGGATGTTGAAGATGGAACTACTTGCCAGGCAGGAGGAAAAGAGGAAGACCACAGAGGAGGTTCATAGATGCAGTGACGGAGAACATGCAGACGGTTGGTGTGACAGAAGAGGATGCTAGGTGTGAGATGGAGGCAGGTGATCTGCTGTTGTGACCCCTAAAGGGTGCAGCCGAAAGAAGAAAAAGCAGCTGTGGTTTCAGTGACCAAGGAAAAAAATCCAGTGCAACTAAGTTGAATGATTATGATTTATGAAGGAAACATAAACAAGAGTTTGCTTATGTGATAAAGCTAACTTTTATTTCAGTAGAATTCATAATTTTTTATTTGTTGCTTCCTCTGTCATTAATGATTTCTTGAAACCCTATTGATTTATCTACTAAAAGACAGATACTAACCTTGAAAGCATACAGACCGTCATTTTCTAAATGTAGTTGATTTAATTAAATATTTTATTCCTCTTCACCAGAGAGCATGGCTTCAATTTTGTGCGTTTGGACGGCACCATGAACCAGAAGAAAAGGACTCAAGTCATCCAGGAGTTTCAGAGCTCTGCGGCCGACAGCCCTACCATCATGCTCCTGTCACTCAAAGCTGGAGGAGTGGGGCTTAACTTGACTGCTGCCTCTCATGTTTTTCTCATGGACCCTGTAAGTACATGGTGGAAGCAGACATTCAACCACAGCCTGTTTTATGAATCAGGTTGTGCATGCTAGATGGATATATGCATGAGGTAGCATACAAAGGTTGGTGGCCAAAGATTACGTTATGTTCAGAATAGAATGACACACACAATGACAACATTTAAGTATTTGTCATTTGTTCTCCTGTTATCAAGGATTAAGTTTTTCTTTAGTGTTTGTAGTGGAGGTGGGCTGACTAAATTAGACAAGGACCAGCTCTGCCAACATTAAAGTTTGTACACTTTAAAAAAAAAAGGGGGAACACAAATGCCATACATGACTGTGTGGCTAGGTCAGGTCTTAGGCTGTTATCTAATAACTAAACTGATAGAACTGGTATGCATCAGGACCTGGCTTGCTTTATCACCTCAAAGCTGTGGTTGTGGTCGAAATATCGGTCATTGCTCGTGCTGACGTCTAACACTGCGCCACAATCATCTCTACTCACACTTGAGGCATTCTTGACTCGCTGCAGTCTATCGGTGATCAGTGTTGTTGCTAAAAAAAAATAAAAAGTCACCAGTTAACTGAAACAAAGTGATAGGTTTTCTACAGAACATCTGGTCTTTTTCAGCTGTTGCAGCAGGGAATCCCTTGGCGCCTGCATTGATGTTTCATAGACTGACCTACTTGCACATTTGTTCCTCTAGCCTAGCTGCATTGCATCCACCAAGTTACAAAGCTTGGGGGATGCATGACAAGTCAAAATGGCACCAAAGTGCACCGCTAGTCAGCAGTCATTACATCACTTTGGATGTGTACCACAGTGCACAAGGATGGCAAAGAATCTCTAAAAGTGACCCCTGTAGATCTATCTTGTCATAAAAGGTTTAAGGAATAAATATTGCAGTGTATTTAATTACAATCAACGGTGTGTGTCTGTGTCTCTTAGGCGTGGAACCCAGCAACTGAAGAGCAGTGTATTGACCGCTGCCACCGTTTGGGCCAGAAGAGGAAAGTTGTTGTCACTAAGGTCAGAAACTTGGCTCTCACGATCTATTGTACTCCAGTGTTTTAATCATTGCTGGAAAGATATCATACTTCCCATACCACAGGGTATACTGTGCATTTTACAACATGGGGAAAAAAAAAAAACCTGTCACTGAAACAGTGACCTGACCTAGTTCCCTGCTCAAGTACTAGGTGATTAGTGTGATTAGATGCATCCACTAATCTATTACTAGAGAAGTCATCATGTGACTCTGTTTTTTTTTTCTGCAGTTCATTGTGAAGGACTCAGTAGAGGAGAAAATGGTGAAGATCCAGAGGCAGAAGCAGGACCTGATGGAGAAGGCGTTCGGCTCCACAAACACGGAGAGGAAAACATCTCGCATCGATGACATCCTGGCTCTGATGGAGCTGTAGACATCTGACACTGGACTTGGACTGATGTGTTAAAACGAATTGCAAACAGTGATTTGCATTTGAACTGTAGCCATGAGTTTTTCTGTATTCATTTGTTAGGGTCAGACAGAATTTTTGTTGATGTTAAATATGCTCAACATTTTTTAAGTCATCATTTTCATACTAATTCACAGGATGTACCACTTGGCAAGCATTTATATTATTCAGCTGTGATGTTTAGCAACTGCTAGTCTTGGTTTACATGTTTTTACAAGCCAATGTTGTGCTAATAAGTAAAAGTGGCTGATAAAGAGATTAAGGTTAATAGTTAACTGATGTGAAGGTTGGACCAACTACCTACCTTGTAGCAGTTTAACTTTTGAGTTTTCACCACACAAAATTGAACAATTGTGAAGGTGTTCTGGATGATTTAAGTTTTTGTATTAAAGAAATGCACATGACTGATATGGTACTACTGTAGCTGCTATATTTAACTGTAAATACAGCAGCTTTCAGATGTTAAATTAAAATTAAGAAAAAAGGATCTGTTGATGACATGCATCTGGTTAGTCTGTAGACCTTTTCCAGGACTGACCTTTTGAGTTGTCACACTATGTAAAAGGAAAGATGGAATAAATGATGGCAGCATTTCAGTAAACATCTAAGCAATGTTTTCATTAGTTTTCCAAAAGAAAATAATTATGTATGTATGTATGTATGTAACTGAATACAGTTTAAGTCTTAGTCAACATAAAACCAGACATTTTGGGCTGTTTACGCTTTTTTTTTCCCCCCACAACCTTGACAGAAATCAAATAATATAGTTGCAGCCCTACATCCAACCACAAGTATAGTAAAATTAAACAACAGAAGAGATGGTGGTTTTTTTTTTTTTTAATGTTTTTTCAGAGGGATGTACAGCTAACAGCTGGGAAACAGGACAGATGTGCATTAACTGATGTCACTACAATTACGACCCACTTTCACACTCAAAAGCTACATATGGAATTCTCCCTCAACCTAGCCAGCTTCTTTTAGGAGTGTTTTATCTAACAGCTGTGGGTAACAGTTTTGAGGGCACTCGGCTGGAGTGAAGCAAAGAGGGTATTGGCAACAGCAAAAGACAGAGTCAACATTCAATCCGTTGTGCCACTAGCAGCAGTTACAGTAAGTGAGGTTTTGTAAACAGTGAACAGCAATAAGGCAGCTGGTTACACTACAGAATGGAAGTAAAGAAATGAAACCCAGTTAATGGCACTGACGCAAGTCTGACAGGGACATACATGCAGGAGACTGATACACGGAACATGTCTGTGGAGTGCGCTACTGTCCAATCCCACAAAAATACAAGACAAACCTGACTGTTAATTGAGGATGTGAACAGAAGCACTTCATTACTGATCCATGTTTTGACTCTGTGCCATGCAAATACAACACAACAGGCCTAGCCCTAATACAATACCAGACAACACAAAGCTGAAGTCACAGGGAGCTGGTGAGTGTCAGAGGCACAGACGGGAACGCTCATCTGTGCACTCCAATGAGGTGAACACTGTCATATTAAAGCGGGATTGTAATAACTGGCTGAAAACAGCATGACAGAAGCCAGTGGCTGCATATCTGCTTCAAAGTGGTTTAGACAGAGGGGTTTATTGCAGGTAGGATAGATGGAAAAATCCTGAAGCAACTGCATTTCCATTGAGCAGCTCAGATTTTCCAAAGGTTAGGAAGACTCTGGACAGTGAGTCCATTTCCAACAAGTGCACAAGTACACTTAAAGGAAAAGACATTTTAGCAAGTAGCTACATGTTTTTGGCTTTCTTGTCAAGAGTTTGGTGAGAGGATTTGCTCCATACAGCTGGGTAATCTCGCTTAGCATGAAGACTCGAGATGAAGAAACAGCCAAAGCAGAACTGACCAACCAGCACCTGGAAGTTCATCAATTGTAAAGATACAGCTCATTTATTAAATCATTAAATTTATCTGTGCACACTAAAATCACTGTTTGTGTTAGGCTGTTTCCTTGGCCTGAGATGCTTGGCCAAGGAAACAGTATGGTACATTACAGCTTATAAAACAGAACTGTCATTTACACACTTCAGCTTTTGTAGACAGTTGCTAATAGATCATCTTTGACAACTTTGGACATAGACTAGCAGTTTCCACTCAACATTTATTGCCTCAGAACTCATTACATTACTTGGCGATTGGGTAACATATCTTTGCACAGGTAAATAGGAGAGGAAAAAAAAAAAATTATAATTCATTTTATATTTTGATTTCAGCAGTAAAAAAAAACAAAAACAAAAAGAAAAAAACATCTCCAAAGATAGTTTTACAAACTAATACATGTTTAGTGTCTACCCAGAATTTTGAAATGTTTTCATGGGGTGAAGCTAAGGTCCACAACCTCTGTCTTCCATTGCTAATGTAAAGGATCAGTGGAAATACTAGATTTAACTTTCTTTTTTTTTTTTTTTCTTTTTTTCACCCAGGTATATACTCCATTATTCAAGCAGACAATAAACATCTCTGGGATTCATTAAAATATCTCTCTCTATATTTTTTTGAACCCATAGCTACACAGCTACATCTCAGAATAACATACACAGCACTGAGGTGAGGGATAAGGCTGGCCGTTTGCACTCTAAGGGAGTTAGTTGGTCAGCTGCTGCTATAGCTTCACACTTACTATTAAAAACACATGAATCTTCTCCTCTAACTCTCAGCAAGAAAGTAATTTATCCTAAAATGTCAAACTTTTCCTTTAAGAGGAAAAAAAGTGGAAGGTGGAGTGCATTTGAATTTTTGTCATACTAAACCCTCTACACACTAACAGGATGCAGAGAGGGAGACTGAAATTTGCTCAGAAGCATTCATCCAGTCACCTGCCAATCAAGCCCCTGTGATTCACTGAGTGGTGGTTTAGCGCCCCCGACCCAACCACACAGAGCTTCAACCGGTGTCCGTCACGCTCCCTCGGTCGCCCACTACTTTAGGAAGGAGTTAAGTTTTTGCTCGATGTTGGCAAACGAGTCGTCACCCATGTAGTCGATCTGGCCCGCTTCCCAACGCTGCTTCCGCTCCTCTGATGAAACCTTCTGAGGAGCAGGAGGAGGAGAGGATGCCGGCTGCTCTCTTACATCCTCGTAAAGCTTACCCTGCATGACATGCAGAGAGAATGAATGAATCATTAAGTGAAACTAGAGCAATACTTTATAAGGACTGCTTTCTCCAAGCTCAGCCATGATCAGCTGAAATTACCTCACAGAGGAATTTGCTCTATTCTAGCCTTGAGACACATTCAGTACGTGCAGGCATTTCTTAAGGACAGTAAAAATATAAACAAGACATTTTTCAGCAGATAAGAGTAGTGCTTTTTTCTGAGATGATGGAAGCCATTTATCACAACACCATAAAAGTGAAATGTTTTAGGTAGTGGATGTGCATTTAATAAATTGTAGCCAGTGCAAGTGAACTAAAATTTATAACATAATTAACAAATATTTTCATTCCAGAAGTTTATCTGTTGCATACAAGTTGTCTCCTAATTCACGTCCACTCGGATTTCCTTAATCTTGATGACTTTACCTATCCACATCACAATCCTCTCAGAATATCACATTCATACATACATATCTTAAACTTGAAATCTTCATCAGAGGGATGTGAAACACCTTCAAGTATCAAACTGTAAACATGCATTATTCTGCACAGTGAAGGTCAAATATCCAAGTGAAGGCTTTGTGCTGTTAACAGATTTGTTTGTTCCTCAGTAAACCAATTTCCAATCACTTTCAGTAAGATTATTTAATAATGTTCTCTTTAACGCAGCTGGACCAAGATTTGTGCAGAATTTCTACGCATCATTTCCAGTCTTCTATAAAAATGTCATAAAAAGCAGATCTGAGTCTAGATCTAAAGAACTAGAGCATCATAGTCTTAAAAAGTTAGTCAGAGCAAATGGAAAATTCCCTTTCTCCTCCTGTCTGTCTGTCTGTCTGTCTGTCTAAACATGCCAGTGTGACACAATATGGCACAGTTTCAGGCTGTTGGGCAAAGCCGCAGATTTTTGGCAGCCTTCCTTTGTGACAGAGCTATTTCACTACAGTGCTGTGACTTACAGACTCAGTGGAAACTTCCTGCTATTCTGTGTTAAACAGTTGCCGAAGGTCCTGCATGGCTCACTGATGACCATAAGCTATTCATGCAGTTGTGGCACTACTGAGAGGAATGAAAGTCAGCAGCAACAGACATGGCCTGCTGGTGGGGAATGTAGAACCAATCAGCTCTCACTTGTTACTATTAAGACTAAAACTAGCATTTTAAATGCAGCTTAACAAGAAATTTTAAAAAATTAAATATTTGGCAATTGCACACTTAAAAGATATGTGCGATAAAAAGGAAAGTAGCCATGCAATTAGAGGTTTCAACACAGTCAGGACGTGCCAATTATGCAACATGCTACAACACCTAAAATCACATATTTTCACAGTCATTGTGTTTCATCACATTCCCACCAGCCACACCCGAGACCTACAAACCGTTAACATACCTCATCCTTCTGCTCTATAAAGCCACTGTGGAAGGGAGTGTCTCCGTAAGCCTTCTGCAGTAAAGGCAGCACAGATTTGGTGTACACCTGCCACCACATCAGCAGATAGTCAGGGTGCAGCTCACAGGGGTCAGGCGACAAAGACTGACCTTTGACCTCGCCTCTCTGAGCATCGTAGGAGTAGTTCCACGGCTTTACCTTGCCCAGGAAGTGCACCACCTTTGCGCCTTGGCCGTACCTGTGCAAACATGCAGGAGACCATGAGAGGGAAAGGGAGTGTGAGAAAAAGCTACAGTTTGTAGTATGAGATTATTTCCTGTCCATTCTGGTCACTCCCAGTTATGGAAAGGATTAGAAATGAGTACACCACAGGGGCAGCTCAGGTTGAATGGTTTGGAGACAAAGTTAGAGAGGCAAGGCTGATATGGTTTGGACATGTGCAGAGGAGGTGATAGTGGATATATTGAACAAAGGATGTTGAAGATAGAGCTGCCATGCAGGAGGAAAAGGGGAAGACCTCAGAGGAGGTTCATGGATGTAATGAAGGATGAAATGCAGACGGTTGGGGTGACAGAGGAGGATGCTAGGGATAAGGTAAGACGGAGGCAGAAGATCCGCTGTAGGGGCCCCTAAAGGGAGCAGCCCGAAAGAAGGAGGAGGAGCGGTTTTAGTCTCACAAAGGAGTCTGCAGCTAATAAGTGACATTCAGTTATGAAACAGGATGCTGGCAACATTTCAAAGCATTTTTGAACTCCAGAAGGATTTTTAAAAAATGTGTGTGGTCTGGTTTAGCTGTTTAGCCAGACTATCCAAAATGTAATTACGCTTCCCAAGTATCAGAAGCCCAACAAATTTGTTATTGATATTTACAACTACATAATGCATACCAGTTCTAGTCAGCCTCCATTTTATTCTTTGAAAGTTTCAAAATATTTGGACAAGAACACAATTCTTCTTAATTTCACAACAGTGGTTTTGAAATGAAGCAATCAAGAAGTGACTTAAGTGTAGTCTTTCATCTTAAATTCAATGGAAAAAGTCCCAATTCATCTTCACAAGCTCAAAAGTCATTGAGCAACAGGCTGACAGTTAGCTGTTCGTAGAAACTCTCAACAGGGGGTCCAAAAAGTGAAGAAGACATCACTGTGATGAAAAAAAAAAAAAAAGAAAAAAAAATGTAAAAAAAAGAAAAAAAAAAAAAAAGAAAAAAAAAAAAAAAAAAAAAAAAAAAAAAAAGGAGGGGGCTAATGATGTATTAGAAAAAAAAAAAAATTAATTGAAGGATTCTCAGCCTGCAGATGATAGTACATATGACATGACAGCTTGCTGCCTATTTTAGCTGCTGGTGCAAGATCCAGTTAATA
>VUQS01065200.1:0-11865 GCA_015108495.1 Heterochromis multidens | reverse complement strand
CTGACCATTTTCAGAGGAATGTTTTTTTCTTTGTTATGCCACTCAACACTGACCTATGATTCAAACATAAAAAGAGCACCTAACTCAAGGGATGAACCAGATGAACAGACAACTTAGCAAAGAACCAGTTTTAAATTGTATCTTTAGGCAATCTGTTACTAGCAGACTGTTGACAAAACACATAAGTTGTTCCCATTTCTTTGGTTGAATCTACGAAAAATGCAAAAGATAACAGTTTGACAGGCATAAAAGAGTATTTTTGCACCAACAAGGTGATTCCCAAAGAGCTATTAGTTGAAAACTTAAAAAACTTGAGGAAATTGGACAAGTGGAGGACAAAAGAAGAAAAGGCAAGCTTAAAAACTATCTACACCAGAACAGTATCTGAAAGTCATGTTCTTAAGAAATAGGAAAAAAAATCCAGCAAAGACCTGACACAGAATCTGACCCTTCAGCTGATCCATCTACTGTTCACCAAAGCCTCATCAGAAATGGCCTCAGTGGAAGGGTGGGTGTCAAGAAACCATTCTTCAGGAAGTAAAATAGGAAAAAAAAGGCTGAGGTACACAAGAACTGGACTAAATATCAGTGGCAACAGGTCTTATGAAGTGATGAATCCAGATTTGAAATTCGTATGGAGGAGGTCAGGAAAGAGGGACAACAGTGAGTGTCTACAGCATCTGTAAAACATGGTGGAAGCTCTGTCATGGTTTGGAGCTCCATCTCAGCCAGTGCTATTGTGGATAAGATAAAAGAAAAGATAAAGTCTTTTATTTGCCATTTGTACACATACACTGGGTCTTGTGCAGAGCTCAGAGTCAAAGTCAAATAAATATAAATATATATATACAAATATTAAAAAAATGTACACTGAAGCAAAGTAAGTTTTTTTTAAAGACAAAGATAAAAAACAATATGTCAAGTAATTTCACGTAATTTCAGGTATAAAACAGTAATTCCTGTATTGCACTTAAATGACTGTGGTATGAAAAAATATTGCATGCTATTGAAATATATAATGCACTGGATAATTAGATTTTGTGTGTGTTTTAGTTAGTCCTTATTGTGCTTTTGCCATCAGTCTGACTGTGGCAGGAAAGAAGTTGTTGTGGAAGCGTATTGTGTGTGTGATCAGACTATCCACTCTGCTGCGTCTCAGGCTGTATGCTGATTGTTTGGTCTGAGGAGGGTGTGACCAGGATCACAGAAAAGTACTGTCAGATTTTGATCCACCATGCAATACTATCTGCAAAGTGTCTGATTGGCAACCGGCTTCCTTTTTCAGCATGACAATGATCCCAAACACACTGCCAACACAGCCAATGCATACCTGAAAACACACAATGGAACACTATCAGTCATGGACTGGGCTCCCCAGAGTCTCAATATTACTGAAATTGAAGCAGTGTGGGATCATCTTGACAGAGAACAGAACAAAAGGCAGCCAACATCCAAAGAAGAACTCTGAATGTCCTTCAAGAAGCCTGGAGAACTATTCCTGAAGACTACTTAAAGAAATGACAAGAAAGCTGCCTAAGAGTTCAGGCTGTGTTGAAGAATAAAGGTGGTCAACCAAATATTTTTCAAGCTCGTTAGAACTGTACTAAAACTCTGTTTTTGCCCTATATAGTGTATTTCCATCTATGTTTGCATGTTTCAATAAATCGCTGCACCTATTTCCCATATTCTGAGCAAAATATAAAGAAATGAGATGTGTCTCAAGACTTTTGCACATTACTGTACACTGTGTTTATTTAACAGATGTGAATCTGGAGAGAAGCTGCGTGGATAAATGACACTGTTTTGTAGGTGGTCTTTGCATAAAAGTTGACCATTTACTTTTCATTCAAAAGAGTGTTAGAAGTGTGAGGATGTGATGCCAAAGAAAACCTGAAAGTGTTTTGATTTTGGGAGCAGAGCTTGAAATAGCTCCAGAGTTTTCCAGAGGGTCAGTTCCTCTCATAGATTGTTTAGCCGCAGAAGCACAAACAAGCTGATGAAAGACAGTAAGCGGCATCTACTGAGGAGCTAGCCATTATTACACAGCAGGCGAACAGCAGTGGGTTCATAGACAACACACAAATGTGCATGGGTCTCTAGGTTCACATCACTCCCTCACTAAACCACTTGACTGCTCAGAAAAAAAGAAAAAAAAAACCTGCAATAACTTCTGGCTTCAGTCACCCCTCACGTGTTGTTTTTTCACCATCCGCCATCAGTGTAACCCCAGAAGTCATGCAAGCAAGCTATAAAAGGAGCAGAAGCATGATCTGTCAGTGTGATTTAGAGTCAGGTTACTAGGAAGGACTCCACTATAATCTTCCATACAGAGGGCTGAATAAAGAGCCAGTATTCTAACCCAGTCCCTGACACCTGAACACACACAAGACCAACAGCCCCTCGGATGCTCTTTGCTGTGCAAGGGGAAATTGAAAGTAACCATCCACCTGAGACGTCCACACAGTGGCCTTACTGTCAGGAGAGCGGGTTGGTTTGTTGGGGCCCAAGCAGCCCAGGACCCTGCCCATATGTGGTGAGGCCTTTGGGGGCTGGCTGGGGCTGCTCTGCCCTAATTGGCAGTGGAAGATTAGGTCCGTCAGTCAGACTCACTGCCTGTCTGTCTGGCCAATGTTCAGAGATATGAACCAGCATGTACTGCATTAAGAAATTTACAAATTATTTTAAAATGCAGACTTTATAAGACCCCTTTATAATAATATTAGCATGAAAAGGAAATATACATCATACATTTGCAGATGCTAAAAATCATAAAGCATAAAGGAGTACAGATTCGTATCATTGCCCTGCAGTATGCGTTATCGCATGGCATACTGGAGAAAGACTGCAGACGAAACACTTTCTGATCCTATCACAGTACACTGTGTACCAGAAGGAAAAAGTACAGTCATGCAGTGGTGTTGTGATCAGACTGCTGTGTGTTCTTTGGACATATGCACCATCTGGTGGACAAGAAGAGAACCCATCAGCCCACTAAACCCCCAAATACTAGAATAAGTGCTCAGTAGTTCTGGGCTGTGGGGTAGACAGCCTTTGATGGGGCATTAAAGGCAATAACTTCAGGGCAGGAATGGCAAGTTAGTAATCATGTCTGTTGGCTAGCCTGCAGTGGTCACAGACAGACTAAATAACTAAGTTGGTGTTTAATGACCCAGATTAGGACCTTGAATATTGAGAAAAGCACAAAAGAGAGAGAGAGAGAGAGGGGAAGGAGGAATACAGAGAGGAAGAATGAAACTGTTTGTGTACTCGAGAGTGAGAAAAAGAGACAGAGACAGCCAGCTGCCCCCGCAAATGACACGTGAGTTCCACCCACTGAGTCAGATACAGAAGAGTGCCGTGACTACTAAGACTGGTTGTCAGGGAGATCCACTCTGTTTATCAATTAAAGACGTCCATGTGAGAAATGCTCTAACCTCAAGAGCAAGCAACGCACTCAGAGTGGGAACACTGGCATTTGAATGAGCAAAACAAGACTAAAACAAGACTTGCTCAACACAAAGGACAATCCACACTTCCTTACCACAACATAACACAATCAATATGCTCTGCACAGCACCATATCATAAATTCCTGTGAAAGAGGCAAGCATATAAACAGACACCCCTACTGTGACAAATTAAACTCACAACAGTGACTTCAGGTGTGGTTTGAATTATTTGGTCAGCTCTTAATAAGCCAGAAGAAGGAGCTCGCTGTCCACTTTCCTGCATGTTGGCTACTCTCTGGTTCCTGCTGCCAACTGGCCTGTTTAAATAATGGATCACGAGTAATTAGACTGCTGTCTCATACATTATTCACCTCTAGCAGGACAGGCAGACCACTCGCCTTCCCTCTCGCAATCCTCCACCCACTAAGTTAAAAGCAAAGGCTGTCAAACTATTGCAGATTTTGTCAGCAGAAACTTTGAATTTTTAAGAACAGCAGGTCAAGAAAAGGTTTGCATTAAAGATTCCCACCTGAGGATGCCATCGGCTCTTTCTGTCAGGGTATGCAAGTGGTTTTGAGATGCTGGGCATTTTCTTACCTTGCTCACGCTGCTGGTCTCTCTGCTCCATGGACACCAGAGCGGAGAAGTGTGCCTGATCGTAGGCCAGGACCAATGGGGAGCAGTGACAGCGGCTCGGGGGCACCTCGAGAGGCAGATATAGCCCTCCAAATGGGATGGGAGCAAAAGCTGGAATTCAGTTAGAGCACCATATTTAGTTTTACTCCATATAAATATATATGGAGCTATACATCCTATATATAGCTCGACCTGCTATAGTGTAGAGGAGCGAGTCGAGATGTGTTCAGTCTACCTTCTCCTCCTGAGTCTCTGAGCATTGTGTCAGCCACCACTACTATTGGCCTGCGTAACACGTGGGCCAACACAAACACATGGAACTCCTCCAGACTCTCATAGACCGGATCCTCAGAGTTATCCACCCTGAAGAAAAGAAACAATACATTAAACGGCAGCCAAAATAGCAAATGTCCATGCTAATTCACATGCCTAATCTGATCCTCTTGAATCCACTTCCTATTTGGCTGGCTTTAACAGACAGGACAATAATGTCCATCTTGTCATACATGTGTTTCAGTAAAAAAGAGCAGGAGAGGAAAAGATGGAGGGAGGGATGGAGAGCCCGAGAAAAAGCAGAGGCATAGCTCTCAGGCATGCAACCACCAGGGAACCAGTGGATGTGCAACAATTAAGTTGTCAGCCACACAAACAGCCACGCTGGCAAATTCACTCTAATAAAGAGCCTCTTAATATGCGATCCCACTCATCCTATTTAGGGCCTCATCTCACACTAGGACCATCAAACATCCCTAACCTGATTACTATATCGCAGTCAAACTCAATGAGAGGTTAAAAACACCAGACTAAATGAGGAAATTATTCTCTTTAACAGTACATTTTCAGTAGTTGAGGGCTTTGTCCTAGGCAAGTAAACACTGGCAATAATGCAGAAACATTGTGCTGTTTTCAGATGTTGCAGTCACACAGAAGCAGTTTGTAAGGAGGATTTTTACATTTAACTCTTAAGTCAAATAAAATGTAGTGATGATGAGCACAGATAACCATAGCCTTTTTAAATTGCATTTTATTTATTTCAGCAGACATCTTAATGAGTCTGTCTGTTCACCACAGTTGTTTTCACTTCACCATACCGAGCATCTACATGAGAAAGTATGTATGTTTATTTCAGTGAATATGGAAACAGAGACAAACCACAAGTTTCTCTGCGTAGGAGGAGGAAACCAGAGTACGTTTCAAATCTGTCTCTGTAGCCTGAGATAAACCCTGCGTTACGCTTATTTATGCAGCTTTCTGCAGCTAAAAGTAACCCACAGCTCAGGGGAGGCTTACAGCACAACCGATTCATACTGATGACAGCCAGTAGATGGCATAGTCTCACATGTTAGCTTCAACAATGTTATTAAAGTGAGGCAGCAGTTCTGAAGAGAAACTGTCCAAGTGGAAACAATGAGTTTCCCTGACAAATTGATTTTAGTGAGAAGGTCACTTTTGTTTTAGCTGTGGGCTTTGTGCTGTGCTTCAACACAGGGTTAGGAAACAAAGGAGGAGGGTTGTAACGTAGGATTAAAACAGCACAGCTTGCTACTGCGGCTCTGTTTCATTCTGTTCATTTTATGCAGTGATTACAGAGCAACTTTTGTTGAGTTCTGGTCAAAGGAATGTGTCTTGGGAATTGAATATGTGCATGTACTTGTGGGATTGTTTGTAAGACCTTACCCTCCACTGGTGTTCCCATTTTTGCTGAGGTGAGTTCGAGGCTCACTGGAGGCCAACTTCAGCAGTTCGTTCCACTCTCTCTCCCACTCCTCTTCAGTATACACCAGCCCCGACTGCACAAACACCCCCCGTCCCCAAAAAATGTAAATTCTGATTAATATGTGCATTGCTCACCCACACAGTCCCTTCCATAATTATTATTTTTTGCCATTTGCATCCCGGACAACATTATCGGCTTGAGCTTTTCGTATTTCACACGTGGACATTTTATCATATTTCCACTGGTAAAAGAGAAAGTCAGGAAATATGGGTAATTAGAGACAGGTGGCTGACATTAAACAATGCCCAGACTCAAACCCGGACGGTGCGTTACATGAGATGCATCTTAGATCACTGGGCCACCAGGATGCCTTGGGCGTTTTTAAAACATGCGCATCTGGACTACTTCTTAGCCTGAGCTATCTTTGGTGACACCATTTTTCTAATAGATTTGAAAATTCTTTAATCCATGAACATCAAGAGAAGGGAGGAAATGTGGAGGATTTGACAGAACTAGAAGCACTGCTACTAATGCACACTTGGTATCACAGAAAGACAGTTTTTCTCACAGCAAAAATGTAAATGTGCAGCTCATTGACGAAGCTAAAATCAGCAGCTATTAACTGCGGCTCATCCGATGCTTGCTCATATGGATTTGTTAATATGTCATTAATGAAAGAGGATATGGTGCATTTAGGAGTTTCAGTGTGTGAAGACTGACAGTCTCCCAACCTCCTTGTTCTGTTGGGTTTGCTGCCACCTCCATCTCCTCTTCAGAGCATCTCTCTCCGCTCCGCTCTTCATCATAGTGTACAGGGATTTCCTCAGCATCAGGTCTCTGTCATGGAAGCCCCACATCCCTGATAAATACACACACGACGTGTTAGTGAATGGTAAGACTAAAGACATAAAACAACATGGCCATTACATACAAAACAAAATTATGTTGATGAATCATTCAGAGATGTCCACACCTTTTTATAAAAAATGTCCTTCATCACTCCTCAAAGAGCCCCAGTTGTCTGACTGTCACAGCAGATTACATTAACTCTGGTGCATCTAACCCTGTGCTGCCCTAGCAGTCCTCACACTGGGGAGTCAACCATCTCCTTCAGCACATACCTTAATATGCTGTTGTCTCTTAAACCCTACAGCTGAAAGTCTCCTGCAGTGTATAGGTCACTTACCTTCTTTGCTTCCTTAGCTTTCTCTACTTCTTCCTTTCTCAATCTATTCCTTATATTCAGCAGCTGTGATGAAGCACTGACACGGTTTTTAGATAGATTTGACACTCGCACAGCTGATGTTTAGAGAAGCGCTCCATTATTACGGGTATTTTGATTCAAGCGTATATTATGAATAGTGAATAACTCACCCAATGAGGCAGCATGCAGAAGGCAGTTCCCATCCCCTGTGGTGGCCAGAGGAAGCAGCTTCTTACAGCTGGTGCACATTGTAGACCACCAGTTCAGACGACCTGCACACAACAGCAAGAGCAACATGAGGATGTCTGAAAACACATTTATTAATGACGCTGTGTATCACAAAGACAAGGAAACACACAGTTTTCCAAAACAATTCACTGAAACTGAAACACAATAGCACAAAAATATCACACAGAAAGAATTAAAACTTGGGTAACACGGTTCAACAAGAGATATTTACAGAGATCCTTATAGCCAGAACGACTGGGGAGTCAAGATGGGAAAAAGTAAATCCTGACCCACACGATGGCTACATGCCAGAACATGTTGGTCTAGCAATAAAGATGTTCTATAGTGGAGTTCTAATGTCTTTAAAGTTCTAAAGCGGCATCTCCTCCATGCACTTTGGAAGTACGTGAAGTCGTGCCAGAACACTTCTACTCTGCTTCCCGAAAAAGTAAATTAAAGCAGATGGATAAGATAATTAATTATTTATCAACAATTGAAATGCAAAGTCTAATGGAAGGTTTATAAAAAGTCTAACCATCACCTTTATAGTCAAATTCAAAAATCTTACATGTGCATAGTATGTAACAAGCAGTAGTCAGTGCATTAGACTTGGAACCAGTAACAGTTTATTGAGGAAAAAAAAAGAAAATCAGCCAACAAGCACAATTTGTTTAAAAACCAGCATGTCTCCCTAAAATGACTTCCTCCTCAGCCCAACTTTTACAGTATCTACAGTTTTCCACTTCATCATTGCCTTCCCTGCATCCCTTGGGGAGAAGACGACTGTTTCACAACCCTGGGCACTGCACGCTGCTTTACTGCAGCTAGCCTCACTGCTCTGAGCCGGGGGTGATTTGACTGCATCATTTATTTAACAACAGTAAACACAGAAGAGCCTCTGAATGATTTACCCCTCAGTGTAGATGGGTTCAGAATGTAGATGTTTACTCGATTTGCAGCTCCAGATTTTATTTTTTTGCAATAAATATTCAAGTTAATTGTCTAGAAAGTTGGACTAGCGTGACTTCCCAGTGCTTTTTATGTTACATCAAAGAGTAATCCACATGCCTTGCACATGGTATATTATGGCTGAGACTCAACCACCCACGAAGAAAGGCTAATACACAACTGGTTGTACTTTATTGTACCTTTTCTTAACTGCAGAAATATGCATTTTACAGTAGTGTCTGAGGTGTGATACCCTCAGTCTGTGATGCATAAAGTTTAGAATAAATTTATGGCAGTGTTAAGACTTTTAGAAATGTAAATCCTTCACTTTTTCAGAGATACCATCTTGTGTTTGGTTAAAAATGTAACTATAAAGAGACTGCTTCTGTCTTATTTATGTGTTAATGGTTAACTGACCCAATATTCCTCTGGCTGAGTGTTCCCAGATCTTGAACAGAATCAGGTTTGAGAGGTTTTACAGTTTCTGCAGTCCTGGTGTGGGAAAGTCTGCAGAAGATTGGAAACTTCTCTAACTAGTTTCTCTCCATAGTTCAAAGCGTCGGCTGGGATATGAATCCTTTGGGGTCCCGGATGCTTTGAATTAGCTGTTGTCATCTCCCTTCCAGATGATGCTGCTACTCTGATCTGCTCTGTCTCTCTGTCTTAATCTCAGTCTAACCCGCTACATCTGTCTGCTTCGCTGACTTTCAGAGCCTTTTCTCATTGCTACTGCTCTGTGAAGCTTCAGCATTTCAGTGTGATCTAAACTGGGAATATGGAGAAATGCAAAGATTCTGACTATAAGTGAACGTATTATATCCTACAGTACTCACCAGCCTGCTCCAGAGCCATCATGGTGGACTGCTCTATCAGATCTCTCTCTATGAAGCTCCTAAAGTCCTCGCTGTAGACACTGAGGTCTGGTAGCTGGAATGTGTAAATGGGCATCTCAAGAGGGAACTGCTCGCTGGTACACTCACTAGCCACCTGCAACCGTGCCAGGGAGACGATAGCAGAGCTGGCATGGGAGATTCCACGCGACAGACGCTTCTCTAAAAATTAGAGAAAAATAACAATTGAATGTACGAGTGGAAAGCAAACTGAAAGTTGAAATAATAAAATTTCTTTGGACCCTGGTGATGGTCACATTGAGATGGCCTGGCTACCTTGTGCATTGTCCTCCTGCTTCTGTGCACACGGCCTGTCGATCTTGCTGACATGGGTGGGCGTGTCACGGGTCTCTGGCTGCTTGTAATAGCGGCCCTCATTAAAGACCTGCGGCAGGTTGGCAGTGTGGACCTGCCTGAGCTCCTCATAATCATTCAGAGCAGCACTGAGGTCCCAGTTTTTACCTGGGGGACAAAAAAAAAAAAAAAATCAGTCAATGGCACATTGAATATCTATCAAGAATAAATGCTGCTGATAAAGTAGGCTAATTTGCTGTGATTTTTCTCAAAGAAAAAAAAAAACATCTCACCAAATGTTCCCATTCCTTAAAAAGTTGTTTTTTTTTGCAACAAGACACTCTTAATTACAGCTTACAGTAAACAGGGTTATCACATGGTAAAAATGCTACCTAATGCAGGAAGTGAAGGGAAATCCTGGGATAGAGTGCAAAAAACTGCTGAGTATGCTGCAGATAAGCCAGTCTCTCTCCAACAAACTTTTAAAGGCAATCAGTGTATTTGGTTTTTTGATACTATTATTTCCCCTAAGCTTATTGGATTACTGTCTTTTTAACACATTAAATAAATACAGATAAATAACCATATCTTAAAATTTTAAAAGAATGAGCCTCAACTATAACAATATATGGCCCATATGGAACAAAGTCACACAGTGCTTTTGCCTGAAGAAAGCACGCTGCATCACATAAAATATAGACTTAGATATTGAGGTTATAAAGACAGTGCGGGGAGGCAGATCCATTAACATTGTGACAGCAATATCCTGATGTGCAGGAGGGACCCACAATGAGACACACTGGTAACACACACAGAGACACAGTTGTCTCCTCTGGGTGCTGTCTCTCTAACAGAAATCCCCTCAAGGCTTAAAAGACACGAGTCAAGTCTCAGTCTTATTATACCTCAGTGTGATATTTTTTAACAATGCCACAGGAACTATCTGCAAACCAGTCATTTTAAAACCCACGGGTGTGTCTTCATGTAATCTGAGCATGTTCATGAGTCATAGTCCATTAATGGAATCCCTTTGTAAAAGAGACCTGCAGGAAGTTGTCCTCTCTTACTGACTTCCAGACATGATGATTGCGAAGCGTCTGAATAATCACTGTCTCTCACACCAATCAATGCAAAGCTAATTCCACTCTATGGATCTCGGTATCTGGAGCTACACAAATACAGGAATACAACTTATGGTTCAGCTGCACAGCCACTCAGCACTTAATGCATTGTCTTTAAAAGCTTCTACATTAGCCTACTATCACTTTGGTTTGGAAAGGCGTGTTACAACTCTTCCATTTTTAATGGCTGTCGTCTACAGAAAAAAAAAACAACTTATAAATTCATCAGTATGAACATACATCACAATCCATTAGATACACTGAAGCTTCTATTCTGTTATTACAGACTTCTGAACTAGTAGTTAATTAAACAAAATCACCAACATGATGTCACAAGCTTTTTCATTTCCTGTTGAAGTTAAAAATAACCACCTTAAAACTCAAAACATGTGACAATGAAGGCCAAAACCCATTCAATGGTGTAGATTCAGTACATAAACTAGCCTCTAGGGGGAAGCACCACATGTAGCTCTGTCATATTTCTCTGTCTCTTTACACCATCTTGATTCAGACCACAGGGTCACATAGCAGCTATTTGATGGAAGCCTAAAATAAAAACCATCAGAGCAAAGCAGCAGGCACAATACTGAAACGGCACATCCAGGCTCTTGTCTGTCTTGTCTGAGTGCACTGTGTTGTTTGGTGTCTGTTAGTGTCACACATAGTCCACTGTGGCTAAGTGCCAAAGCAGAATGAGAAAAAAAAAAAAAATGACAGTAGCAGGGAGAGTGTCAGACACCCAAAACTTTCATTCTACATCAAACCAGACACAGGATGTACTATATACACCCAGACAAAAACATTTCCTGGACATACACGCTGCCAGCACTCCACAAGGATTTCATCACCCTAATGGATGTCTGATTACTGCTGTGGTGCATGCTTTTATTCCTGTAAAGTAGACAAGAGCGCATTTGCACTTAGGGTTCAACATGCTTTGCTTTATGCTAAATTAGATGAAATCATAGAAATTCCTCTGGAAGAACCAAGAGTAGAAACACACAACAAATATATCTATTGAACCTGATTCAACTATCAATCAGCTTTCTGAGGCTGTGTGCATTTTGCTCTCCTCTGTGTTTTTTTTTTGTGGTTTTTTTGTGGTTTTTTTTAGAGCTGCATCCAAGCTATACAAGTGCCAGTAACACTCCACTCCTCAATGAGTTCCAATGAATGGGCACAAAGCCTTCTCTGGGGAGCGCCCTCGTAAAACTGTCACACTGGCCTCTAAATCACCAAGCTTGCTCTCTGATGCAGGCCCCTCTCCTCTCCTCCCATCTTCTGTTTTCTTTATTTTCTGTTCCTCTTATTTGCTTATCTCTGCTCACGGCACAACTGGGAGCAGCCAATCAAAACAAAACAAAACAAAAAATACATAT
>VUQS01065198.1:0-15514 GCA_015108495.1 Heterochromis multidens | reverse complement strand
AAAGGAAAGACCATCTCTGAACCGAGGAGGGGGCCTAAGGGTACATCTGTCACCATCTTACAATGCTGTGATTGCAGCCATTCCCCAATCTCTGTGAATGGTACTCATGGCCATTGATCAATGGTCATGACAATTTGCATACTATTGATCATGAAACTGACCAAATGGCCCATTGTTAGTCAGTGGTGCTGGTTTCGGTCATTATGCAAATGTACTGTTTATAAGGCTGGGGAAGTCTGCAGTCAGCTGAGACTGAAGAAGTTACCAGAAGGTGACGAAACGTTTCTCCCACTAAAAAAAACGCTACGTCCAGATGAACAGATTCAACTTTTTGGAATTGCACAGACACTATGTTTATAAAATGTTTTCTTTTGTCCTGACAACAGAGCTTGTGTAGCAGTGCAAGAAATAGAAGCTGTTCAACAAATTCCCCTGTTATTGTTCAAAGATTCAGAAACATGTAAATAGGTCTGAAATTAAGGATAAGTTTCTCAGTTAATCAATTGTTTGTCTGTTAAGTGTCAAAAGTAACAAAGCCTAAAGTTTGCATATATCGATGTCCCTGTTAGTTTTATCAAATCATCCTCATCGTCATCTCAACCACATCCTCTTCATTTCTAAAAAAAGCTACAGAAAAAGCAATAGAGCCTCATATTGTCAGTGCAGGTTCTGGGAACCAAAGAGGAACTTAAAATAGACATGCGAGCAAAGCAGCAATTGAATGCTTACTGTCAAAAAGACAGATTACAAAAAGCTGCTCTACTGCTGCAGAACAGGTAATGACACTACAGTGCTGATAGAGGATGCCAGTTCTATTTCATAGACCACCGAGCAAAGCCCATCATGAAGTAAAATATAAATTAGCCATGAGACTCCAACAGCAGTCAACAAAAGAATACATAATGTAAATGTTACAAATAAGTAATGTTAGTGTTTGTATTGTTTAGCCTTCCATCGATGTCAAGTAAAAGCTTTCTAAATAACTGGAACTAAAAGGCTGAAGGCTGTTTTATGATTATTACTTTGATTAAGAACACGAGTAAGAGGACAAATACATAGTAGCACTACACACCATCAAAATCAACAGCAGTTGGCTGTCACAAAGTTTAGGTAAGAGTTTGCTCCCCAAGGACAAAAGGAGAGCTCGTAAAAACTATTTTTGAGCTCATTCTGAATGCTGGCAGTAGTGCAGTGATGCAGAGTCTTGAGCCTGTGGGAATAAAACCCTGCAGTGACCTCAAAGAGGCACAACTTGACATCTTCTACTTTGCTTCACTTCAGATTTTTTGTAAAAGAACTTCAGCTGGCCCACAAAATTTACTCCTCCATGATCAATATTATGGAGAAATAAGTGCCCCGTCCTGATTGACTTTATATATGAGCACAGGCTGTAACTAACTTTTGTTTAAATTAATTTCCCTGCTTCTCGTCACCACAAAAACTACTTCATGTCAATAAAAATGCTTCTAGTGTCCTGGAGCAACTGTGACCACATAATTTCCTCTGGGAATAATAAAGTATTCTGATTCTGATTCTGAAAAACATTTCATATGAGTGTTTGCTGCTGGTGTTACTAATCAGTTACTAAAATATAACAGAAGCATCTTTTGGAAGTGTACAACTATTTCTTATACAAAGTAAAACAACCACAGTAGTATGACAGGGTCATTGTGAGAGAGCAAGTCAGACTGAATATGCAGCTGTTTCAAAAAGATGCATGAGTCATGAATTGCCCCGCGGTCAGCAGAGCTAGTGCATATCCAAACTAACCCCATTCAGTCACATTATCTTTCAGGCACCAGCAAAGTTTTCCAGTTGTTTTGGAGGACTTGAATATATCAAAAAAAGAATATTTTTCATGCTACTCTAAACAGTGACTTAATGTATGAGGAGATTATCTTTGTATGTTTAAGACAACAAGAAGTATCTTTATTAGCTGGGAACAAAGGGATAGATCACTGAAATTACAAAAAAGCAAGTTTGGGTTTTACATATGCACCTTTTGAGATGTGTATTGGCACCTTGATATAATGAACAAAAGCAAGCTGACAAACCTGCAGCAGTACTGTACACCTCTAGAATAAAGACCAATGGGGTGCCACAATGCAAACTTGCCTCAAGGCACTTAAAATGGCATGAAATTGATCACCATATATTCAGAAATATATAGAGTCTCAGTTTTTCAGGATAACCCACAAATCTTATTGAGAACCATTTTGAAACAAACTTTTTTGAGACTAAAAGTCCTTTTAAATCAGTTGACACACTGTCTTTGCACAATGCCTTAAATTTTCTATTGAGAAATGTTAAAAGTTTTAGTGTAATTTTTAGTTGCTGGAAAATTAAATTCATTTAATTCCCACTGCATTGTTGTGGAGGCAGAAACCTCACAGACAAATACCTGAATATGTACGCAAACAAAAGCAAAAACTAAATCTGCACAAACACACGTGCTTAGATGTTTTTCTTTGTAATGTGTGTTATCACTCTATCCTGTTTGAATCCCAGGACTCATCCATCGATGACTTTAGTGATACAGACAGTGAGAACAACTTCCCTCTGATGATCCCTCAGGACTACTTGGGTCTGGCCTTTTTCTCCATGCTCTGCTGCTTCTGGCCCCTGGGCATCGCTGCCTTCTATCTTTCACAGAAGGTATACGAATGCACACATACGCACGTGCACTCAGTCCTGAGCAGACAAGATACAACTCGGCTCTATCGTTCACAGCTGAGGGTGAATTTTTACCCTCTGCAGTGCGTGCAGACTAACAACTGGTCCAGTTCTTTAGTGCTGAGCAGGAGAAGAATTTATGGTGAGTTATGACAGGGAGATTACACCTAGGTTTGTAGGATCATACTTCTGAAATAGTACAAAGCTGAAAACTTTAGGTAGAACATTTAGATCACTTCAGAATCACAGTTCTCTATCATACGGTCTCTGTTGTATTCACAATTCAAATTAATTTCTTGGACATATAAACTTGAACTTAACTAGGTTTTGGAGAAAAAAAACGCAAATCAATGACTACAGTTGTTATGTGTCTCCTTCATCATCTGTTGCTTAATTTAGTCGGCATGCGTATGTCAGCACCATGACTCCTGATTATTTACAGCCTTCTCATCAGAGCAATTAGAGCAATGAGAAATCTAAGAAGAAAGAAAGAATAGTATTCCTGTACTAGGGTTGTTGCATCTGTAAATCAATTTTTGCATAAATATTTCACTGCACCACATAAAAACTGCTCGCTTGAGCCCACTGATGTAAACAACGTGTTAATAGGGCAGATACTATTTAAAGTCACTCTGGCTATCATATGTATACTATCATATGTATACTATCATATGTATAATGCCTGCCTTTCAATATTCATATATCCAACCCTTGTGGAAGATGTATAGGGAAGGAATCTAACAGGATACCAGATTAAATAATAAATCAACTCAAAGTCACAATAACCACAAACATGCTGGTGTAAGCAAACTATACTATTATAATCATCTCTCTGTCCTGTAAGTGGTCAACATCTGTACACCACACACTTAACTACAATTTAACTAACAGATACAAACATGTACACAGAAATAAAGATTTTAATCAAAAAGCAATAGAGTGGCGTTCTGTCCAGGGTGTACCCTGCCTCTCAAAGGCCATTTCCAGGATTTTTTAAAATGAGGTAGTAGAGGGGAACCATGAACAAGCCAGGGGGCTCACAGGAAATCAGAATACTTAATCAGAAATAAAATCAGTGTAGAAAACTGGTGAAGAAAACAGGCAAGATTTTCAGGCTAATTGAGTAGGATACTTTGTAGCTTAATAATGTTATATATTTTTAAAGCATCTAAAGTAAATGTGCTTATTATGTAGAATGACACTTTTCAGAATCATATACATATTGGATCATAATTTCTTATTCTTTGATGTGTATATCACTTTAATGTTGCAGCTGTTGATTGATTTTATTGCTGGGTAGCTTGATCTATAGAAATGCAATTTATTTGCAAAATAAGAGTAACTAAAGCTTTAAAGTAAAGCTTTAAGTGGTATAAAGTGCAAAGTACAATATTTGCATCCAAAATATAGTAAAGTAGAAGCAGAACATAGCATAACATAGAAATACTTAAATAAAGTACTGCACATTAGTAAAGTGCTTAAGTAAATGTACTTGGCTACATTAATACTGGTACCGTCCATGCTCTCATCCAATGGGCATTGTAAAATGAACACCCCTGGCCCTATGACCTCTGACAGCTGGGATAAGCTCCAGCCCCACCATAACCCTGAATTGAATAAGCAGAAGAAAATGAATGGATGGATAAATGGATAAAATCTAAGTTTTCATAAGTGAGATGATTGGTCACCTAAAAAGTAAAATTGATAGTCAAAGGGAACTCATCAGTCACAATTACCAACGGTAGTGTTAAAAAGCCCCTAACACCTCTATCTCTAGGCTCCCCTATTTTCTAAAGGCATCCTTTCAGCAGTGCAGGGGAGAAAAAAATCCCATTAACACTTTTGCAAAGCTAACTGGCAGCAAGCTGCAAAGGCCTTTTGATCAGATCAATGGCCTTCGTTAAGGTTTAATTAGAGTCATAACAAGAAACCTCAAGGTGATAGATTCCCAATATTGTTGAGTGCTGCCTAAAACAGGGGTCAGAGTCAAAGGCAAGGACTAGAGGGAGAGAGGAAGGAAGGAGGAGAAAGTAATGAATGAGCTGCAATCGCTGGGTGTGATTTGGAGATGGAACATAATATGGGCTTAGCGTGAGATTGGAATGAGTGGAAGAGGAAAGTGTAGGCCAGGGAGGACATTGACAAATGATGATAAATGCTGTTCTCTCCTATTTTTTTTTCACTCTAATCTTTATCTCAGTGTCTCCTCTCCTCTTTTACTCAGACCAACAAGGCATCGGCTCAGGGGGATTTTCAGGGGGCCAACGCAGCATCTCGCCAGGCTCTGTGGCTCTCGGTGCTCTCCATCGTGTTTGGAATCATAACGTACATCTGTGCCATCGCAGCGTTGATTTCTTACCTGTCCGCAAAACCGCCATAAAAGCAACTCTTTCACACGGACACAGATACAAAAGACTGACCTCTTACGTATTTCATGAATATCAACACATGCCAACATATCACCGTTAAATGTCAAATAATCACAGTGTTTGTCTGTCGACTAGTCTGAAGTCATGTTTCATCTACACCAAGCTGGAAAAGCTGTGAGATGGGACAATGAAAACAGAAGCCGAGAGCTGGTGTTTCAGTTATAATCACTTTGGGATTATAAAAAGAAAAATCAGCTCAAAGGATGTTCTTAGCACATGAAGAAAAATCATTGAAAAAGCAGTCTGTTATTTGTTTAGTGATTTGAAGACTTAAGTTACCTTCTGTTAAATCTGTTCTGTAGTTGTCATCATATGTTAAGCATTACTGAAGTAAAAAAAACAAAACAAATGCAGATGTTTCCACAGCACTGTAGATATCAGCGTTACAAACGGTGGATGAATAATAAGAAGCAGTGGCGATATGTGTCATTGTCTGCCTGGGAGGAGCTAAGTGGAGGGCAGTGTACGATTAGATGGAGTCTGCAGATTTCTGAGAAGGTCGCAGCAAGGACGTGGCAGCAGATAAATCCTGATGGACTTCACTGTGGGAGGGCCTGAGCCAGCACTGTCACTTGAGGGGTGAAAGCTGGCGAGCTAGAAGCAATATTCCTTTGGAGAGCCCAGAATTCCTTGCTGAAGTGAGGGACCCAGAGGGAAACGCTGCACGTGAACATTGATAAACTCATCCTGGTTTCACTCTCTGCTTCAGTCACTTTTTACCCACAGAAAAGACTGCCTCCGCTTTGTTTATGCCAAGCTGAATCATTATCTTCATGTTGAAATACACAAAACACTAAATGGCTAATACACAGAGTGCCGTTACCGGTGTAAGAAAATAAGTTCACAAATTTTAAAATGAAATGCAAAATTCAGAGGTAGAAAACAGACTCAAGATACAGACATTAACTTTTACCTTCTATATACACCGGGTTAGGAAATTATAACATATACAGAGTGGGGCAGAGCTGCAAGAAGTGCCAAAAATATAGAAGAAACTGTGAGGATGATCCTTTTATGAGCTATTCCATTATTAGAAGCAGCCAGGCTGTTACACCATGCTCCCCAAATATAGATTCTGCTATTTTCTCCACCAGAAATAGAACTGACATCTTCAGGAGCTTGCTTCTTGCAGTATGACTAACTTTTAAAAAAATGTTGTCTACTTAAAACTTATGTTCAAAAACACACAAATGCTTTATTTAAATAAGAAAATGGGCCAAAAAAGTTGCAAAAATTATGATGCATGTGTCAGTAACATCTCAGTTTTGGTCGTAAGAAAAACCTGCATGGTGAGCTTGTGGTTTTCTGCTCTGAACTTGGATCGTTTCCTTCAATTGGACCAATATTTTTGCAAGAACAGCTTGGATAAAATAGAAAAGGCTCTGAGCTTGAACATGCCATTAACTACACAGTAAAAAAAAAAAGGGGGGGACTCCAAGTAAATATAAAGAAATGACTAAGGTGAAAGTTGACATTTTCTATTTAGATATATAGTTTTTATAGAGTCCACAGCTCAAGTACATATGAAATACTTTGTTTGCGGAAATCCCAGTGTTGTATGAAGGCTGAGCTGATAATAGATTATAGTCACTTTAAGTGATTTTAGTAGACACACCTCTGGTATCTCTGTGTCTTACCCTTGTCAGCTCTCACTGTTGATGTGCTGTGATTCAGCTGCACTGAGTGTACACACTTCGTACAATTCTGACAATCCTGAACTACTGTCTGTCTCCAGTGAACTTTCATGTCAATAGAAAAGAGAAAAAAAAAAAATCACACGTTATTGTTACAGCTGAGTTACATCAATTAGTGATTTATATGGAGGCATTTAACATGGATTGCTTTGAGTGATGAGGCTGTCATGAGACAGGCTCTGCTCAGATCCGTCTCACTTTGTGTCACTTCTACAGATAATAAATGGACACAGTGGACAAGTCGTATGAGTCGATAAAGTTCAAAGGTTGCAGCAAATGGAATTTATTACTACAAAAAAATATTCTGGGTTTTTTTTCGCCCAGGTCACATCCTTGTATTAAATGTACATATTAAAGTGAAAGAAAATCAGCAAATCCCAATAAATGCACTTGTTTGAAATTCATCTCTCCTCTTTTCATTTCTGATCTCTCACAAAAAGCCTTCCCACCATAAAGCAAAGCTGACTACAACTGAACTGAAGAAAATGTAGCCCACGGGGGTTCTAAATATTTTATTATAACATCAGTGTTTGCATGCATTGTTAAAATTTAAAAAAAAAAAAACACTAGGAAAAAGAAAACTGCATGTTTCTCAAAGGCTTTTGGAGTATCGCCGCCTGACAGAGTCTCTGTAGAACTGGAAGATCTTCTCTGATGCTTTCTGACTGACTGCTATGCACTGCTGCAGCTGTGAGAGAAGAAAAACATCAACTGAGGATCAGACAAAATATGAAATCCAACAGCACTTGATTTAAGTCACATCAGACCTGAAGCAGACATGAAAAAGACAGAAATAAGACACAGCTGTTTCCAAGCCTGACAGTCACACATGAAGCAGAATCACAAATCTAAATTTAACAATGTTGTAGTATTTCTTTTTAAATTTTGTGGGGTGTTTTTCACCTTTTTTTGATAGGACAGTAGAGAGCAGACAGGAAAGTAAGAAAGTGAGGAAGACACAGGAAATGGTCTGCAGCAGACTCAAACCCAGGCCCCTGCAGCCTTTGCAGCATACTGATTCCCTGGCAAGCAGGTCAGCTATGGCACCCAATGTTGTAGTATTTCTGGAATAATACTTGTTATTCTATCAAAAAATGGGTGTCCCATTTCATAATTTCATTCGCTTTTAAAATATCCTTAAAGAGGCAATTTTTTTATCTATGGGATCTTCTCCGGGGATGTGTCAAAAGAGTAGATATTTCTTGTAGAGGCAATATTTATTTTTAATCTCTGTCATCCGCTGATCAAAAGGCAATCCAGGAACCCATGGGGAAATTTCATCTGAGTCCAGTCTTCCTGTTTCATGCAAATTATTGAAAGACAAGCTGATGATTTATAGTTTGCATTTAGGTAAATGCAATCTCTCCTTTAGTCTCCACCTAGATAGTTTACATGCATGCAACCAAAGGCTCCTCAACATGATTGATCAATAGAAATGATGTTCCTTTCTGGTAACAGGAGGAAAACAAAAATACCATATGATATTATCAAGACTCCAGAAACTCCAAAATGGTTTTTTAGGATGCAGTCTTGCTGTGGCAACATCTACAAACAGCCTCTACACAACATGCCCAGTCTTTAAAATAGAGTTAAATTAATTTGGAGCCTAACAGTGTGTAGACTTTCCCCTTTTTGTAACTTATTTAGACTTTTCTGGCCTAGCATTTACAGTAAAGTTTTGTTTGGACTGGCGCACACCCTTTTTTTCCTGTCATTAATCCACTGACCTCATGCAGTGAAAACGATCCTTTGGTTGATGACATTAAAACACTGTGGTTTGCGTTGTCAATCGCAAAAGTCATCAAAGCTCGGCTTTCCTTTTGACAGAGAAAACAAGACAAGAACAAAACAGGAAATTCAGCAAGGATATTAAGATGATTTTCTTTATAAAAAGGACATGAAAATATAGTGCTCAAAAAAACAAAAACAAAGGAGGACACTCAATAATCGCAGTATCACAAAATCATTTAAACTTCAGGGATATCAATCGGTCCAGGTAGGAAGGAACAACCATTGTGAATCCCTTTTACCTGCTTTGGTACAAATGAAAGTGACAACAGGTGCACTGGAGAGGCAACAACAAGACAACCCCAAAAAGGAAATGATTTAGTTGGTGGTAACCACAGATCATTGCTCTCTGTTTATCCTTCCTGACTGATTTTTCTCTAGTTTAGTTTTTTTTTGTGTTTTTTTTGCTATTCAACTCAATTAAATTCAGGTTTACTTTTATAGTGCCAAATCACAACAACAGTTGCCTCAAGGCACTTTAAAGACCCTACAGTATTTGGAAGAAAATCCTAACAATCACGTGACCCCCTATAAGCAAGCACTTAGCAATGGTGGGAAGGAAAACCTCCCTTTAAACAGGAAGAATCCTCTAGAAGAATCGGGCTCAGGGAGGGGCAGCTATCTGCCGCAACCATCTGCTAATGTCCTTGTCACTGATGATAGCATGGGGACGGTACCTGCAGCCCATTCAGGTTGCACAGGTAGTCCAGCTCCTCCAGGATGGCACATTCATACCTGCCGTCACAAGAAGGTCTGCTGTGTCTCCCAGAACAGTCTCAAGAGTGTGGAGGAGATACCAGGAGAAGGACTGTAATACAAGGAGACCTGGGCTGTAGGAGGACATCAACCCAGCAGCAGGACTGGTATCGCCTCCTTTGTGCAAGGAGGAACAGGAGGAGCACTGCCAGAGCTGTACAAAAAGACCTCTAGCAGGCTACTCACATGCATGTTTTTGCTCAAACTGTCAGAAGCAATGATCTGGGAGCATTTACAAAGCAAGTACAAGTTGATTTATCTACATTTTCTGTGTCATTTGTTTGAGAACTTTTTAGGAAATTTGACAAAAAGAGTCCTTTGGGATAATTTTGTTTTTGTCACCCAACACAATATAAAAGCCTTAGATTTACCTTTTCCTGAGCTGCAGTGGGGTCTGTGATGATTTGCCCATCTGTATTGATGGCACAGGTCACTCCGCAGAAGAGACAACTCATGGGCAATCCTGCATCCATAAGAGCCATACATGCAGCATTCAAGCAGCAGGACAGTAGCTGAGGAACAGGTAAGGAAGAATATGCACAAAAAACACCTCAATTTCAATGCCCTACCTGCAGATTTGACATAAACTTCACAGCACGCAGCAGCACAGAGTTTTACAGAAGGATACTGAACCATCATCATGCAGCACCTGAAGAATAAGAGTGAGCGAGGAGCGAGGATGGAGCGTCAGGAGCAGAGAAGCCTCACAGGTTTCTCGCACACACTGCTCTTGCGATCGTTCCCTTACACCTAGAAAACCAACAAATCCAGGTATAAAAACTTGATGCTGACCGGAAAGCTCACTTACTCCACCCTGTGGTGAGCTGTGGCAAAGCACCTTTTCCACAGCAGAAACCTCAGAAGCATGCTTGTAGATGTAAAGATTTAAATTGTCCATCTCACATTAGCTCCCCAAAAAAAACTAATCAAACAAAGCTGCATAATGAGAATTTTTACCCCTAAGACCACAGCTTACTTGGCAGTCCCACTTTGGGCTGTACCAACACCTCCAGGGTCGCCCGGTCATAGATCTCCTTGCTGACTTTGACTTCAGCTGGTCCGTACACTCCAGCCATCACACTCGTGTCTCCTTCAGACAAGGACAAAAATGAGCATTATTCAACAAATAAGACAAAATTATTTATGATGTCTTTGCCCACATAAACAGACAACTAGGAGGGAAAATGTAGTAAAATCAAATCATTTAAATGTGCTCACACCACATGTATTTCTGTAAAGAGGGGACTTACAGTAAATAAAACCACATAAACACCTTATTTAGAACAAACTTTAAAGAATAGAACCAAAGCTGATGTGATATTTCTAAATGAAACATGAGTATTCTCATATTCTCATTATTTAAATGTCATGTTTATTCTTCCTCTTGCACCAAAATTATGTTTTCACAGCTCTGAATCCTTCTGGAATAATTACCTGAACACTGAAAGCCAAAGTCTGATCACAAATTATGGGCTGAATTACTGGTCTTGGTATTATTTTCCACCAGCATTTGAATGGGAATCTCATATATCTAAGCTCATCCAGTTTTGTTTCTTTCATCTAAGAAAAATTGCAAAAAAAAAATCAAACCTTTACTAGCACCAAATAACTTGGAACTTTTAGTACACACTTTATTTTCTCCCGTCTAAATTATTGTAACTCACTTTTCGCCTGCACTAACCCATCGTCAGTGGTCCAGTGCAGCAGCTGGGCTGCTAACAAAACTATCCAGCGCACACACATCACCCCTATTCTTGCCACCCTTCAGTGACTTCCAGTGAAATTCAGAATTCACTTCAAAAACTGTATTCATTCATTGCACACTAAGCCCTCCATGGCCAGGCTCCTACTTATGTAGCAGAATTGCTGGGATCTTATTCCAGCGCTCAGCCTTTCCAGTCATCTGGGCAGGGCCTTTTAACTGCTCCATGCTCTTGTTTTAAATCCAGAGGTGACTATGCTTCAAGGTTGTAGTGCCTAAACAGTTGTCCTTCTTCCATCAGGTCGGATGAACCAGTGGTTTGTTTTAATCAATGGCTGAAAACCCATTTTAGGCCAGCCTTCCCTTAATAGTTATTTATTTATTTAACAGGGGCAACTCATATTAAAGGAGATCAATATGCCAAAAATATAAGATGTAAACATGCCGGTTTATAGCAAAACTGCTCATTTACATCTGTAGTCCCAGGGCAGGCCACATAAAAACTTTGCAATAAACAAAAGATATACAACACAAACAAACACAAATAACACATCAGGCAGAAAGAAGTTAAAAGTGGTCACAGACCTAGTTTGCCATCAGCCATTGTTTGAGATGTACCTTAAATGTGGGATAAGTAGAGTGATCCTTTATTGCCATTGGTAAGCTATCCCAACATTTAGTTCTCCTTTACTGACAGCACAGTTGGTCCAAATGTACTTTTTAATCAAGAATTTTTAATTTTTAATAATGATTCTATTGAATTAAGTGTTGTTTCACCTGTTAATGACCAGTTAGTGAAACAATATGTGAAAAAAATAAATAAATCACAGAATATAGAAACATCCGAGCCACAGTGAGCGCTGGGAGTGGCCTAATTTGTTTAAAGATACCTGAACTCATTTACAATCTCAAACTCCTCTTACAGTACCATCACATCACCTCTGCTGGTCGTTTTGTAAACATCACACACACCATTTTTTTAGTGATTAGTAAGAGACAGATTTTGTCAGCCATGAGTCAAGGCCTCTGTAAGAATTAAGGATGCTTCCTGGGTGTCTTCTGCATGTGTAAAGATTACTGCATCCTCTGCATACATTTACATATTAACATTTTGATATTCACCCTTTACTGTTGGTTGTAGTTCATACCAATTCATACGTGAAGCACTTTGTAACTGTGTATTTTAAAAAAGTGCTATTCAAATAAAGTTAATATTATCATTATTATTACTATTATTACTATTATTACTATTATTATTATGCATTGATTGAGAAGACAGACAAACGCGTGTATTTGTAATTACAAAGCTTAAACACCAGGACCTTTCTTTAGTACATGAGGCTGGAATGATTGGACCTGGATCTCAGAGCATGTTTTGGTAAAGAAGCAGCAAAATAACGATAATTTCTCAATATGTAATTAATGTGTTATTATTATTATTATTATTATTATTCTAGTTTGACAAATAGTTCACATTAAAACCCCGGAACAAAAAATAAATAAATAAGATTACCAATTATTCTAAATGGTAAATATCATGCCTGCCTAACAGAATACAGGGGGCATCATTTCTTTTATTTTAGAACTTTCTTTTTAATTTAACTTAATGTCTCTGCTCTTTATTTTATAATGTAAAACTTTTTGTTTTACACGGATGTTACTAAACAAAAGCTCAGCTTCATTCTCACTCGTTCCTTAAAGGTAAATCCATTTATGTCACTTTAACCGAGGCTGCAGCTTCCTATCAGGACACGTCATCCTCCGTCCTGTAAGTCCAGTTCAGAGGTAACAGCCAAACATACGCCCCCGTAAAAGGTTTCTAAAATTACTGTTACCTTGGACGAAGGAAGCAGAGCCATCAGGTCGAGACAGCAGGCTCTGTTCACAACCAAACTCCCTCAAAGAAACAGTCGGTGAGCCGCAGACCTCCATCATGCCGCCAGCACAGTGGACAAGGCAGCTTTGTCGCAGGAGGATGGCGTCATCTGTTTTGCCGCAGAATAAGGAGGGAGAAAGGCTAGCTTTATTAAATGTGTATTTTATTAGTAATGTGGATCTGTAACGTGTTTCTATGAAATCAGAGAAATAATATTTTTCATTATAATTCCCGTTTTTTATCAGAAAGAGTGTAGCTGTGACGGGTGGACGGCTCAAAGCTGTGAGTAACTCTTCACTCAGTCCTCGCACAGAAACAGTATTTTCATTCACTCATGCAGGACCGCACCTCTGATCACGATTAAATCATCTGTGACGCTGGTCGCGGTCCTTTCGTCAAACTTTGGACTTTTATTTTGAAGGCCCGACCGGATGTCGATACTGTAGCCGACTTGACTCATACAGTTCGCAGCTCTCATTTCGACCTCTAAGCGTAGATGTAAACACGAAGGAGAGCGGGCGGCAGCTATCACCTGTTCCCATTGACCACACAGTGTAACTCCTGTAAACCGGTGTGCGGCGGCGGTTAAATCAAAGCAGCGCTGAGTGTGCCGATGTAAAATGTTCGGCCTGTGTTTCCACGCTGTTCGCCAGACAGCAGCTCAGCGGACATCCTGGCTGCTCCAGCGCAGAGCTCTCAGAGTCACTGTAAGTGAACACATCGAGGAGTTAATGATGCTAAAGGCCGCGTCAGCTCAGGCTGGATTGGGCTTGATTGAGTGGCTAAGGGCCACGTAAACGGCTGGATTACCGAAGAGTAATGCCCGAGTTAGTCCGGTAAAGAGAAGATTAAAACAAAGTAAAATGAAGCTTGTAAAATGTTTTGGTTTGGTCGGGTTGGCGCAAAGAAGCTAGCTTGGCTAACAACCTTTTTACCGATTCTCCAACGCAGCGGTAAAAAGTCAGACTCGCTCTCACACATTTAGTGACTACGTGTGCTTCACTTTTACTGAACAGCTCGAGCTGCAGTAAAAACTCATTTTATTTCTTGTTGTTTGGACTTTCACACCGGACTAGCCAGCCGGCTAAAGGTTTAGCTAGCTTCTATTCTATTGGTCGAACAAAGGGGCGTGAAGGAGGAAACCGGACGACCTCGAACGCAACATTTTTTTTTAAATAACTTTATTTAATAACTGTTGCTGGCCGACGTCCTTTGCTGCTGTTTTATCCTCTTCAGCGCCTCTAACATTAAAATCCTGCTGTAACTCAGTCTTTAGAGTCTGTTGTGAGTCTGTTGTGAGTCTGTTGTGGTCAGTGCCAAACTCTATACTGTTGCATGCTGGGGCAGCAGGCTGAGGGTAGCAGATGCCAACAGACTCAATAAACTGATCCACAAGGCCAGTAACGTTGTGGGGATGGAGCTGGACTCTCTAAAGGTGGTGTCAGAGAGGCAGATGTTGTCCAAGTTAAGGACAATGCTGGACAATACCTCCCACCACTGCAACAACTGTACACCCTTAATATAACAAAGGCAGCATGATAAGAGGGGCACCTCAATTCAACTTATCTATAGGTAATTTTCTGTAATATATTAGGATATTTATATATTGAGTTATTGTATTATTAGAGCTATTTGTAATATATTGTATTATTTAATATTGGTATTTAAACTTGTTAATTACTTTCTTATTGTTCTGGAGCAACTGTAACCACACAATTTCCTCAGGGATTAATAAAGTATTCTGATTCTTTAACTGCATGTCTTTGGACTGTGGGACGAAGCCAGAGTACCCAGAGAGAACCCACACAAGCACAGGGAGAACATGCAAACTCCATGCAGGTGGAGTTGAACCCAGGACCTTCTTGCTGTGAAGCAACAGTGCTAACCATCGCACCACCGTGCTGCCACAGCTTAACTGCTGCTATATTATTTGAACTACTGAACACTTCCTTTGTACCTCTGGATACTCTGCTGAACTGAAGAATACTTTTGGACTGTGGCTGCCGTCTAGCTGGTCTTGGAGCTAAAAGACAGACTTTGCTTGGGCCGAGTCCCGCTTTACTACTTTGCTATGAGACATTTTAGTAATTTCACTATTGTAATTTCACTGATGAACCTTGTCTTGCTTGTGGTGTTGTGTTAGAGGTCCAGCAGTATGTTTTTGACTGCTGTTATGTTACAGTTCAAATAAGTGTGTAAGTGTGTGTCACATGCTTACTGTGTTAAATATAAGTCCAGTTTTGTAATTGTGCAATAGTGAGAAATTACAGATACTTGGTTAAAGAAGTATGTTTTTGTTTATTGCTCTTGATGCATGCTCAATAATCCAGGTAAGGAAATCCCAGAAAGCTGAATCTGTTCATCTGGACATAGCGTTTTCAGTGGGAGAAACGTTTTGTCACTCCATCCAAGTGACTTCCTCAGTCTCAGCTGACTGCAGGTTTCCCCAACCTTATAAACAGTACATTTGCATAATGACCGAAACTAGCACAACTGAGTAACAATGGGCCATGAGGTCAGTTTCATGATCATTAATATGCAAATTGTCATGACCATTGATCAATGGTTTCATGATGAGAGTCAAACCTTAAGGAGC
>VUQS01065174.1:0-11793 GCA_015108495.1 Heterochromis multidens | reverse complement strand
AACTCACTGACTTTTTATACATACACACTAATTACAAGCAAACAGATCAAAGGTGAGGATGGTTACCTTTAGTAGTCATTTAAACCTGTGTGTCAACTTGTGTATATGTTATCATGCCAAAACTTCCAGGGTATGTAAACTTTTGATCAGGGTCATTTGGATAGTTTCTGTTGCCATTATGATTTAAAAAGGGCAAACACAATTGTTTGATAATTAATGGCTTCACCCAACCACTAAAGAAAAAGAAAGAAAAGTTTTTGTATTATCATTAATATTCACTGAACAATGGCCAAAAAAATCATAAATTCTGCCAGGGTATGTAAACTTTTGAGCACAACTATGTATGTATCTGTATATAGAGAGATAGTGATAGGGAGAGAGAGAGAGAGAGAGAGAGAGAGAGAGAAAGAAAGTGATGCCGGTGGTACATGCCATGCAGGGGCCCTTCATTCCATAATGCTTCCTGTTCTTGCTCCTTTTCTTTCTCGGGTTTCTGCTGCCTGAAGTATTCACTAAGCACATGATCAGTTTTGATCATCTTCCTGATGTACTCATGGATGTTTGTTGTTTCATCCTGGATAATGGTTCTGATACTCACTAGTCCTCGGCCTCCTTTCTTCTGCTTAGCGTACAGTCTAAGAGTGCTGGATTTGGGGTGAAACCATCCATGCATGGTGAGAAGCTTTCTTGTCTTGATGTCAGTGGCTTCTATCTCCTCCTTTGGCCAGCTTATTATCCCAGCAGGGTGAGTCCCAGCAGTCCGAATGACATTCCAGTGTTTTTGCTGTAGATCCTAGTGGTGTGGATCAGTGAATCGATGTCTCGTTCACCCCTTGCATACAGTTTGATGTCATCCAGGATGTGGCTGACGTTTGCTCCATTCTGTAGTCGGTATCCGTAGCCAGTCTTGTTAATGATCTCACTGAGGGGGTTCAGGCCTATGCAGAACAACAGTGACCATCTCTTTGATAAATCCCACACTTAATGGTGACTTGTGCAATTGGCTTGAAGTTGGCCTCTCGTGTTTTTCACAACATCCCCATTGAATCGTTGAAGGCTCTTAGGGTCCTGTTGATCTTGTACAGTTCTAAGCATTCCAAGATCCATTTGTGAGGCATTGAGTCATAGGGTTTCTTGTAGTCAATCCAGGCGGTGCACAGGTTGGTCAGTCTGGTCTTACAGACTCGAGTGACTGCTCTATCTACCAGGAGCTGGTGTTTTGCCCTCCTGGTGTTTCTGCCAATTCCTTTCTGGGCTCCACTCATGTATTGAGCCATTTGCCTGTTCATCTTAGCCGCTATGATGCCTGACAGGAGCTTCTGCTCCCCCTTGCCGTAGCATTTGTGTTGTACCTCATCAATCTCTAGTTGTGGCAGCAGTTGCTTCTTCCAGGTATTGGAACACTGAGCTACTAGTTGTTTCGATGTTCGATTAGATATTGGGTATCGAAGAATCTACAGGTCCCACATCCTTTTCATGTAACCCCTTTTGCTGGGATTACATGTGTAGTAGCATTCCAACAATTCCCTATTTTCATGCCTTGTCCACTTATACCTTCTTGTTCCAGTAGCCCACTTCTCATCAGTGTGTCCTGGTTCCTCAACACCTGACATGACTTTGTTAATCCAGGTGATGTCTGAGCCGTCTTAGCTGGCTTTGGGTAGCATCAAATATAAATCATAAACTGATTTATATTTGGGCATCTTTTCAAATCCTCCTTTATACTATTCCACAAATTCACTCCAGAGATTGCTATGAACATGCTCTTCATTGTTGTCCACATTTTATGTTTTTTCAAATTTAGCTCTCCCCTCAGCTCATAACCCCCCTTTCTTTTTGTGAACATTTTAAAAATATTTTTGGTAACAGATTATTTCTTGATCTGTACATTATTTGACCAGTTGTAAATTTTATCAGATCCATAAATTTCAACATGTTTGACCTAAATAAAATGAAGAGTTTGTGTGTTCCAGATATCCAACCTTATTAACTATCCTTGCTCTTTTTGTAATGTGCATAGTGGCTGTAATGTGTAGGTTTTTCAGTTTCTTCAATTACTTTTTTTTCTATTGACACATCAATATCATTCCTGTCAGTGGCTGTTTTATTCTTAATCTTTTTTACAGTTTCTGTGATTTCTTTTACTTTCACTGCTCTAAGAAAGATTGAGCTAGGATTTCATTCCCCAAGATTTCCCCCAACTCCTTCTGATTCCAAGACACTTTTTTTTTTTGGCCAAGTCCTGTTGTTAATATTGATATAAAAGTTATTTTCTGGATCGATATCATGTACCATATCATGTGCTTTATATTCTATATATACTAAGTTTCCAGTTCAGTTTGAGATGCATGCATACAGTACTATCAGTAAATGTTATGGTTAGAATGTGTATTCTTGGTATGTGAAACCTTTGTTACTTCTTTGTAGTTATCTTAACATTTTTCCAGTTCCTGATAACAAGTACCTTGGCTTCTTCAGGTGTCCCATTTAACTTAATGAAGATTTTGCAGTTTGCTGTCCATGTAGATTGTATTTTTTTCTGCTTTATCAGGAGACAAGCTTCTCTGGGGATGTCTGCAGTTTTCTTGGTGAAATGTTCATTCAGATAAACACTTGTTCCTTTCAACAGTTTACCTTGTTTCATTAGTTCAGTTTTTTGTTTTTTGTTAACAAACCGTATTATTATGGCCAATTTGTCAGTCTTGTTTCTCTGTGGAAGTGTTGTTTCTGTTCACCACAATTCCCTTTTTCAGGAGGGCTGTTACCCGTTGCTCCACAGATTCAGCGTCCTGCTTATTTGGTTCCTCTTCATTCCTCATCATCATTACCTTGGCATATGAACAGGGTTTTGTCTTTAGTCCAGTAACTATGCTGTTATTCATTTGAGTGTATTGCTCCAGCTCAGCAACCCAGTTCTCCAGAAACACAATCCTCCCGTCCTTCTGTGTTTTGAAGCCTGAGTGGTTTAACTTCCTCCACCAAGCTCATTATTGTTTTCTACTGCTCTCTAACAACATAAACCTCCTCCTTTCAGCATGTCAAGAGATTTTTTAATCACCCTCTTTGGCAGCTGGAATAATCTTTTTTGGTGGCATTCTGTTTTTTTAAGATACCAGCTAGTGATGCAGCAGTGTTAGGCCACGGTACCCTGTAGTTTAGGTACATTGGGTTGGTGTCCACTGTGGCTCCTTTCACCTCAGTGTGTAGCGTCTCCAGGTTCACGGTCCAGTCCTGACGTGTTGCAATAGCCCCTCACCACCAATTGTTGTGTTTCTGTGGTGATTTTTTTTTTTCTTCAGCACAGTTTCTTTGTTAAAAGGATTCTGCTGTGTAGATACCTGGAGTATACAAAATATGAAAAACATGCAACACTGCACTACTTTTGGTTATGATTCAACCTTCTTTTGATGCTCCAGTAATGCTAGTCCTGATAACTTTTCCCACTGTGGCTGTAGCTTAGGAGGTAGAGCAGGTCATCTACTAATCGGTTCAATCCCTGGCTGCTCCAGTCTGCATGCCAAATATCCTCAGGCAAGATACTAACCCCAAGTTGCTCTCCGATGCATCCATCAGAGTGTGAATGTGTGTGAATGTTAGATAGAAAGCACTGAAGCATAGAAAAAAAGTGTTTGTATGAATGGGTGTGAATGGGTGAATGAGGCATGTTGTATAAAGCGCTTTGAGTGCTCTGGGAGAGTAGAAAAGCGCTATAGAAGAATCAGTCCATTTACCATTTACTGTCATTCCAAATAAATAATGTTCCTTCTGACAGTCCAAAGCCTTTTGAGAATTACAGCAGATTAATATCAGAATAATATCATTTCTTCAGTGAACTCTACTTTTTACTGTGCCATTCAGTCTCCTAGCTCTGCTCCTCAACACCCAGAACCTGCAACTTTCCACTGCATTTGCAAATGAAGTTGTATGTGCATCAGTGGCATGCGGCGACTTTTACAGAAAGGCAAGCAGAGATGATGACACCACCCCACCCCCACACCCCCACTTTCTCGACTGTTTAACAAGACTAAAGGGACCAGATTAAAACATATTATATTCTATTCTACACATTTTATTCTATTCTAATTTTATTCTTTTATGTATGCTGACAGCATACATAAAACCATCAGGAAGGGCATTTGGTGTAAAACTGCCAAATCAAACATGCGGAGCTACCCGCTGTGGCAACCCCTTGTGGCAAGAGAGCAGCTGAAAGTAGCTTTTTATTGAAAAATTATAAATAAAGTATCAAAAGTAACAGGAATTATTCTGCAGAAAAACATTTCCCATCAGTGTTATATGGGAAACAGTGTTAATATTACTGCTGCATGTTCTGTTTAATATCCAGTAATGCATCACATAAAATTATATGTTTGTAGTGTGGCTGTTGTATGAGGACCATATATCTCTGAAAACCAGCTGTGAATAAACTCAGAAAAACAAGTCTACACATTGATTAAAAAAATGATATTAAATATATTAAAAATAAATCTGATAAACTGAAATACATTAGCAAAAACAGCTGGTTAAACTTTGTACTAAATCAGGACCTTTAGGTTTTAGATTAAGTAGCCTGTAAAACCATATGTCAAATGTACCATGCAATAGATATTATATGTCAAATACTTGTACTGTGTAATCAACATTATATACAAATGAAGATTTTGGGGTCAAAAAACTTGATTGGAGAACACTTTCTATATCTGTCTCTCTGCTGCCTTTATTAGGCCTAGAACATCCCTAAAATACAGGTCTGCTATAAATCATGAGAAAATAGTCAAAAATATCAGTCAGAGCTGACATGGTGTCTTTAGACTACTAGTTTCACCCAGGCAACAGTCCAGAAGCCATATATATCTTTCTGTTACAAAGATGTTAAAAAAAAAAAAAACCCTGCAAATCCTTATATTTGAGAAGCAGAAGATTTCTGCTTGTTTAAAATGACTGTAGCCCTTTGACAGAATTAGACTGTAAAGCTATATTATTTTTTATGTAGTAACCATATTGTTAACATTGTGGCTCAACTGAGACAGTATTTGTGGTTTCTGACTGGTTACATTGTGGCTGTTTCATAAGAACTTGACTTGAAAAACTAGTCACTGGGCAGAGCACTGCATCTCCCACCTGTATATTCAGATTTTCCGTGTTTCTAGAAAAGAACACCAGACAAACTCCTGAGTATAAATCAAGTTGTGTGTTAACACTCACAGGGCTTTACAGATGAGAATATTCTTGCCTAGCTCTAGCATTCGTCAGCTCACTTAATCAGACAGCATATGATGATGCTTGTTGCTGTGGTAACAGACACACCAGATATGGTCCTGCGACTCTCACCCCCCCAAGTTCAATCTCATCAGTGTTGGTCTTGTTCTGTTTCACTTTGCCTTGCTTCTCCATTCTCTTTCCCAGCAGTGTTTAGAGGCCTCAGGCTCCTAACTCAGCCTCCTTTCTCTCCGTCTGTTACTCATTCACTGTCCGTTAGCATCCTGTCACTGTACCAAGCATGAGTTGTTGTACAGTAGTCAGACAGTCAGTGGTGTTGTACAGGACACAGCTGACAAGGATGCCAGAAACTAATCACAAAGTGGATGTGCTGAAGTTGACTGTGTTACATTTTCTTAGATAGCAAATGTGCTGTGGTCAAGCAGTTTGAAAATTAAATACTATGTATATGTTGTATATACTGTTAACTGTTGAATATAGGATTTATAGTGTTTCTTGTGTTTTTCACTAAGAAGAAGATAAAGCAGTTTTGGCGTAGCTGGTGTGGGTGGAGGTCATTATGAGAAAAGTCTTACACGAAGAAAGCCAGCTTGTTTCAAAAATAGTACCATGCTATGTGGTATCATGGTATGTGCTTAGAATACCCTGTAAGTTAGAAACATTGGCAGAAGATTCATTTCTGCTGAAATTAGTGCACTGAACATTTGTATGTAAGGATGCAGTCAGTAGAAGTTGGATGGATGCCATTCAGTGTTCAGGCTTTGTAAGGAAGGCCATAAGTTTGGTGTTCAGCACATAGTGATTCAAGAAGAACCAAAATACCATTTTGCTGTATATGCACTCTTGTAACAAAGTAAGTAACAACTATTCCTGTAGTACTGATGTCTTTCATTAGTTTAAATACCATTTATATGGCTTTTTATCATGCTATTCAGAATGCCCTGATGCAATTCAAAATACAGCAACAGGATTTTTACACGCCCTGGTTTGTGTTAAACAGCTTTTCCACAAAAATCCAAAGGATCTGATGTTCATGCTCACTCCTTGAGTGCCATGCCTCAAAGCCTCTCCCAAACTGCTCCCTCACTGCACCAACAGTGAGCAATTACTTTTTTACATAGGTTTGGATAGCTTTTTTCCTTAAATAAATGAAATCATCATTTAAAAACTGCATTTTGTATTTAATCAGGTTATCCTTGTCTAATATTAAAATTTGTTTGATGATTTGAAATGTGTAAGTGTAAATGTGTAAAATACTTTTTCACAGCACTGTACATGTATCAAGTGCAAGAAATACATATGCATCACACACAGCAAAAGTGCTTCTCGCTGTATAGACTGGATATTTGTTCAATGGGGCTGAGTTGTATAGGCTGACATGAATCTGGTCCATTTCTAATTCAGTTCAAATAAGTAATATTAGTATTATTAGTAGTTCAAATAAGTAACATTAGTATTATTAGTACTGATCACAAACCTTGCTTCATTTATATATTAAAAAAAACAAATGTTCATATCTTGCAGAGTTAGTCTTCAGTGCCTCCCCCCTAAAATAGCACATCCTTCTACTTGCCATCACTGTGTCCTGAAGCAGGACTTTGCAGTGCATGCCACACACCAGACCCAATCTCTCTCTTTCTCTCTAATTTTTTCTTTTGCTCTTCTTTATCTTTGCCTCTCTGTCCCTTCTTAGTTTTGTCTGATCTTTTTCCTTTCTCTTTTATGTGCCAGTTTGCACCCTTGCACATGCTTTTCAGCACATGTTAAGGTCCTTGAGGAAAACAGAATGAAGGGATCACTGTTCCTCCTCCCTCTTATGGTCTAAAAACAGATGTACACATGACCACTGGCAAGTGGAGTGTCCAAACCAAAGACCAAATGCTGCTTGAAGAATCCCCTATAATTTGACTCACAGCTAATGAGTCAGTATACCAATCAGTTATGTATTGTTAGTGGTGGAAGAAGAGGTAAAGGTTTACTACACTTGTGTGTCATTTACATTGGATGTTAAAATTGATTCCCACTTTCAGAGATCAGGTTTCACTGCTAGTCAGTAGTAGAATTTGTTTACAAAAAAGCTGAAAAAAAATAGTAAAGCACATTATTATGTTTTGATCAAGGTGACAAATAACAGTTACCAGCTGTCATGAATATAAGAAAACACAAATATTATAGAAATCTGTCAAAAACTTGTTTAAAACTAAAAATTATATTTCAAATAACAAACTGAATTCACTTTTTTATACCCAAAGAGCCATCACACTGGACTTCTCTGAGAAGTAAGAAATTAATCAAGCATAACAATCAACCGCTAAAACAAAATTTTCTGTTCAGGAATGCAAGTAAATAACTGTATTTTGGCATCTTAATCAAACACTAATAATGTGCTTTACTATTTTTTTCAGCTTTTTTTGTAAAACAGTAAATTTGAAAATTCATGGATAACAACAATAATTATATTTTAGTATTAAAAATATCATTTTGATTAAAGAGCTTGCACATAGGGCTTGATTAACCATTACAGAAACATAAAACATTTTTTGGTAATTACCTAGGTATACTGCCAATTTATGGCACCTGTGGCATAAACCTTACACTGGATGGTGGTCTAATAAATTTGTTAAGCACTGTAGTTGTCATGAAATAAAAAATGCTGTAAAGTTGCACATTTTAGCATAGGGGTCTATGAGCATTAACTCACTTTTGGAGCAATTAGAATTAGAGCAACTTCAGTTTTTGTCACTTCTACTTTGGCTTCATTTTTTTAGTCACTTTTTTTTAGTAGGGGTAATAGTACCTGCCTTCATCTCAAACTGTTGGCTACATGACAGTTTCTTACGCCCTTTGATGAAAAAATTACTTTCAGAAATTTGTTTATGTCTACATAAACACCAAGTCTCACCGACAAATCAATAAAGATGGCTGTGTTTTCACCACCAGGGCTTTATCATATACTGGAAATAGCCTTTTACTATTTTTTACAGTCAATATGACCATAACTTTTATATAAAGATATTGATTGTCCAGAAGCATAAATCTCCTTTACTCTATGTAACATTGCAACAGATAAACTGTAAGTATTTCTTGTCATTACTTTCAGTGAAACGTATTTAGCACTTACATTTTATTGCTTTTCACATAAATGCCACTGCTCATGACTAGGTCAATGGTATTGTCACGTCTCATCACTTGCAGATTTTGGATGGCAGGATGAAGTTAAAAATGACTTAAGATCATTAAGAATCTGCATACAGTAAGCAAGCATGCCCTCAGTTTTTCTTGCATTTTACTCAAGAACAGTACAACATAGGACAGATATACAACATAAGGAACACACCACTATTTGCCATCATTTTGCATTACTTCCTGGGAGCTAACAAAAAGAGCAAAAAGCCCAGCTAACTGTCACAATATCTTATTTGTCTTCTGGATTTGATCAACTAGGGCTTAACTTGTGAAAGTAATGCTTTGTGAAGGCTAACTGTCGGTTATTGGGAGTAAAGTTTTCCTTGAATGGAGCCACCAAGGAGTGTTCTAATAGTACTTGCTCCCAGCTGCAGTTCACATGACAATAATGTAACAATGTCATAATGTAAATGTGAGCAAGTAACTAATTTTTAATAGACTAAACTATTTTCCTCTCAAAAGAAAGGAAGAAATTTAAAACACTAATGGTGGTGCTGTGGAAAATGCTGTACAACAATGTGTATGCAAAGTAAGCACACACTATGAAGTCTGTATGTAATGAACTTAGTTATATTAAAAAAATACTAATACTAATCTTTACCAAAAAATGATCCCTGAAGTGATGTTATTTTCATGTAGTAGTTTATATTACTATATTTTAATACACACTAGTCAGCCACAACATTAAAACCACTGACAACATTAAGACCACTGACAGGTCGAGCAAATAACTTTAGCATTGGCGATGACATTCATGTGGATGCTACTTTGACATGTACTGCCCAGCTTAACAATTTTGAGGGCCAGGCACAGTGTCCAGTGGCAGCAGTCCCTCATAGCAGTATAGTTGGTCTGATCCACCCTTTATTTTCATGACCCTTTTCAAAATAGTCATGAAAGTCACGGTAGCTGTATCCATCTTTTACATGCCATAATCAGTTAATCGGACCAACCAACAGTAAAACAACTAGTCACAAGGAAATACAGTAATCTAATGAGGTGTTTCCATAACTGGGAAATCTGTTGGAAGGTGCATGGTTTTAGCTGTGTGGCATAGTAAAATGTGAGACATGGAATTAGCACTACGGCCTGGCTCATAGCTGCAGATGGAATAACATGTTAGCAATTGAGAGGCTACAAGATTACACATGTAAGCAGATCAGCTTCAGTCCTAAGGTGATTAGATTGAGAATATCAAAAAAGGAATTATGACCGAACAAAATCTGTATTGAATCACTGACAATGATATTGACGTGCACTCGGATAGAATGTAATTGGCATGGGTTCAGTAGGGGTGGGGCAGTTGAAACACAGCTTAACCATATTTCTGTAGGAACATGTGCCAGTTGTCTTGTATGATCATCCCTCCTTATAATCTAGCCAGCGACTGAGCTAAAGAGGATTTAAAAAAATGGTATTAACCAAATGCACTATGCCTGTCACACTGATGTTTGAATCTTAAAAAAAAACAAGGTTTGAAGTATCAAAACCCTGAAAGGCAAGTTTTTTTTTGTTTTGTTTTGTTTGTTTTGTTTGTTTACAGTTTATCTTGCTTAGATGGATTACTCATGTTAAAACATTAATTTGTCAACCTTCACCACACTTATTTAATTTTTGAAAAAAAAAAAGACACCTGGACATGGAGGTCCTCGAAATACAGAATTACATAATACAGCTTTCCAACTTCAACTTTGAGCAACAACGCAACAAAAACACAAAAACAAATTGTACTTTTTATTAAAAAAGTCTGTAACTACTGCAGAAACAAATCAAATCTGCATCTCACTTTTTGACAGAGGATGTTCCCTGCAAACATTAATACTTTAATAAACTGCTCATGCATTTATAGCATGCATATGAATTCATGAGCATGCTATCTTTCTTGGTCTATGTCTACTAAAGAAGATTCAGAAACTATTTAGATCCCTTAACTCAGTACTCGGTTGAAGCCCCTTTGACAGCAGTTACAGCTTCTCTGAGTCTTTTTAAGCCTTTATATGTGTCTATATAAATCTCTACCCAGTAGATCCTCAAAAGCTCAATAACATAAAATGAGAAGTACCTGAGAACAGCCAAGTAGGGGTAAGTGTTCTGTAAGGTTTAGGCCTGGGCTTTGGGTGGGCCACTCAAGGACAGTCAGACTTGTCTTAAAGCCAAACCTGGTTTTCATCTACCCTGAAGGCAGGATTGATGGCGAGCTGCTGAAATGGTTATCCTCCTGGAAGGACTTCTGAAGCTCTGTTAGAGTGACCATTCGAGGCAAGTTTGGATACACAGTTTGATCAGACATCCAAGAAGTTTGGTGGTTTCAAACTTCTCTTCTATTTGACAGTTATTGAGGTCACTGTGCTCCTGGGAACACTTTCATGCACAAGCCTTGTCCCAATCTGTCATGCCACAGTTCATTTGCAGACTTCTACAGAGAGTTCTTCATGGATTGGTTTTTGATCCTGTGTGAACACAGGTTCTGAATACGTTTGCTAATGGGAGATTTCTAGTTTTGACTTTTAGTTTGTTTTTTTTTTTTGCAAATTTTTTTTTGCAAGTATTAAAAAGTACTTCACTTTATCATTATAAGGTATTAAGATAGCTGACAGAAAACTGTCTATTGTCAACTTGCTATCAGCCTGCTATAAGCTACGATTGCCCCAGACAAGAGAAAAAGACACTAACTTCAGGTATGTGTTAAATGGCTAATGGCAAAAGAAGAATAAAAGATACTCTAGCTAACTAAATGGTTGTATCTTTTGTGATACAACCAACGCCTCTGCTGGGTCTAAGAATTCCCTGATTCTTAGACCCAGCAGGGGTGTCAACAAGGCTAGGAGGGCCACCAGGATTGTAATATACTGGTGGAAACCCTGGTTATTGTGTGTCCATTTATGGGGTTATATATTTCTCTTAAAATTTTGTAGCATGACTTTTTTCAAGCGTGAACCATATTTCTTATTTATAATTTAAATAACTCAAAGAACCTTCCAAATTAAAAAACTAAACATTTCCCCACTGAAATTAATAACTTGGCAGTTTGTTGGACTATTATGTTATTTGTTTTTATAATACAGTATTACGGGGTCTTGTTCACGAGTGAGGGGAGAGGGGAGCGGGAGATTGACAGACGGATCGGGGCTGCGGCTGCAGTGATGCGGACGCTGTACCGGTCCGTCGTGGTGAAGAGGGAGCTGAGCATAAAAGCGAAGCTCTTGATTTACCGGTCGATCTATGTCCCTACCCTCACCTATGGTCACGAGCTCTGGGTAGTGACCGAAAGAACGAGATCGCGGATACAAGTGGCGGAAATGAGCTTTCTCCGACGGGTGGCTGGCCTCTCCCTTAGAGATAGGGTGAGGAGCTCAGCCATCCGGGAGGGGCTCAGAGTAGAGCCGC